>JAJGRW010004051.1:0-21963 GCA_025461045.1 Carex parvula | reverse complement strand
TAAAATCTATATTGATCAAGTGCGTATGAATTTTGATAACAATCAGATATAGTTTTAAATTTTAAATTAAATACAATATCCGAATATCTATCTGAATACAATGCAGATATGATTTTAAATTTTAATTAGAGCAAAGCTAAGATGATGTGCTCACTAAAATGGTTTGATGAGCACGACTTCAAAAGTCTATCAGATTGATTTCAAACGATGAATCCAAATGTTGAAACTCATCTACTTATGAGTGACGAATGTACATACAAAATTTTGAAAGTTTCGAATTCATTTAGTATAAGATCAAGCAATCAAAAATAATTAAAAATGAATACATAAAAACTTATAAAGGTTCATTTTTTGGTTGGCTTAACTTTGTGATCAGAGTCAAAATAACGATGATTTACGTAGGATTTTGGCTTAGTTTTGCATATTTTCTCACACTTATGTTTACTTTATTAGAGAAAAAGGCTACTGTCACCCTTCTTTATGTTTTTTGCAGAAACATGTTTTGACTATTTACACCAATGGAGCTAGAATCAGGTCAATCGGATCAGCGACGCTCATCGACTAAGTCTCTGTTACGGTCCGTATTACTTAATACGGACCAGGCCTAGCACAGACCAGGAGATAGCGCACTGGGAGCACTAAACCCTAACCGTCAAGGTCCTAATACGGACCGTATTGCCTAATACGGTCCGTATCCGAAGGCATCTCTTGGGGAATAACTGCCGACAGCTGTTTCCAGATCAGTTTCTTAGCCCCTACTCAACCTCTACACGTCCCTCCACTCCTATATAAGGCCCCTGGAGAAGGACAATCATCTTTGTAATTAGGGTTAGATTTGATTAAAGTGAGAAGAGTGCTTGTAACAATGGTTCCGCGACTAAGTTCATTTTCTTAGGGCTAGGCAGTAAACCTTGTTACTCTTGATGTTTTATATATATATTTCTGTTGATTATGATTCTTGTTGTTGGAACAAAATATTTTTGTGATTTACTATCTCTTCATCTAACTTCAATGATCTAGTTTGAGACCGTTAGGGTAGTGACAGTACTTTAATGGCAAGAGAAACTATTTGTATGAATTAGCCTCGTTGAGATCTATTAGGTTTATTGAAGAAAACCTTAGCGGGGAAACCATAAACCAGACCAACAAAACGCGTACCAAATTCTATCACTTGCGTAAAGTAAATCGCAGTGATCTGTGTAGTAATTTGGGTATTTGAGAGATCAGACATTTGTAAGGAAAATCGCAGTGTCCTATGTAGAATCTCGGTGAATATCTGTCATTCTTGCGTAACATAAATCGCAATGACCTATGTGTGTCTTTCATTAAACAACAACAGAAAATCAGACGCAACAGGAATATATTGTCAAGCGGATTGAGTGGCAATGGTGTGCGAAACCTAGAATTCTCATCTCTATCTTTATTTTAATTACTTTTAATTGCTTCATAATTTACATTGATCAAAACAACATCTCTCAATTTACAGATTTCATCTAGCCTTTCGAAAAATTGTGATTCGATCGCTCAAAGCATTGAACCAATATTCTCCTGTGGATCACCTTGAATCTATACTCGATAGAATTGTACGCTTGCAGTCCGAACCGATAGCATTTACGAGTTTATAAATATTAAAAGAAACATTGATCTCTTTTGAGTGATCACTTTGCTCTAAATAAATTCGAAACTTCTAAACAAATTCATATGTATGCATCGCTCATGAAGTAAATGGATTTCAATAGTTTGAATTCGTCATTTGAAGCCAATCCGATAATTTTTTAGAGTTGTGTTCACCAAACCTTCTTGGTGAGCACATCACACCCTTACGGTTTGGTGAGCACATCACACCTTTGCTTTGCTCTTTTAATTATATGTATCCGAATAGTATATTATATCGTATAGTTTAATATATATTATAAAAAAATATGTATATTTATGAATATCCGTTCCGTATCTGTTTAATATCCAATCTGTATACATAAATACAAACAGAAGATACGAATATGATTTTATCATCTATCCAATCCTTATCTGATCCATTTGCACCCCTAGGCTCCAACTAGGAGCATACGATGTGGATATCAGTGGGAAAGAGTGTATCCCTGCGGTACATATATATACTCCCAGTAAGGTTGTAAATGAGCCGAGTTTGAGCGAGTTACCTCCAACTCGAACTTAGCTCATTAATAAATGAGCGAGTCAACTCAAGTTGGGATGGAAATAACGAGTTGTAGAGCCAACTCGAACTCAACTCGTTATCAACTCGAGTTGGCTCACAACGTTTATAACTCGTTTAACCAGTTAATTATATACTACTAGTAAAAGAATTTATCAGTATCAGCAATTTTTCATACAGCAATAGTATATAAGCACCAACATTTTTTCATACAGCAACTTAGTATAAGCACCAGCAATTTTTCATACAGTAGCTTAACAAAAACAATTTCTAAATTTATTGTGACCAATGCTATGTAACTCGAGTTATAAATGAACGAGTTGGGATAAGCTCAAACTCAGCTTATTTATTAAACGAGTCAGCCAACTCGAGTTGGAACTGACTCGAGCTGTAAATGAGCAAGTTAAAGCGAGCTGTAAATGAGCGAGTTACGAGTTTGAGCAATTTTGCCCAGCCCTAACTCCCAGCCAAACCAAATTCATTTCAAAGCCTATTTGAAGGAAATATAGGGGATCGTTTTGAGATTATTCGTGTCCAAGTTAGAACAGACGACTCGGATCTCAACACGGTCCGGTCAGGTATTGCAATGGATGTCTGGGTCTGAATTCAGCTGGAAAAGACAACATCTGATCTGTTGTGTAGATGATCTGCTGCGGCGACAGTTGTGTGTTCAACTCAGTGCGGTAATATAGAAATTTTGGGTTCCCCAATTTGCCAAAAAAAAAAAAAATCATACTGTTTAATCCCAGAAAAACCTTGTTGTAGGCCTTTAATTCGTACCGGATTAGAAAAAGAGTCTCGTTTCAAAAATTAACTAATCTACTAATCTACTAATCTAGCCTTATTCATAATATAGCAGATTAAGTATGTACAAGATATGCATGAAATTAGAAATATAACTACAATAATCTCTTGCATAATCATTATGTAAAAATTAAATATACTTGTGAATTGCGTCTATAGGCCAAAAAAGATACTTAAAGGATCTGTTACACCCACTACGCGTATATTTTCAAAGTAGCACAAATGCAACTGCTACACTCATTCTCCTGTCATTCTGTCAACTTCTCCATTTCAGAGCATTCATTAAATTCCTCTCTACATATAACCTTATCGGCCATTCCCTTTTCCATAGCCAAAACAAGTTCAGATTCTAAGTCTGTTTCTCTCTCTAAAACAAAGATGAGCACCTCCTTCCAAACCATCACCATAACCTTACTTCTCATCATCACTATCCACATCACCTCCTCTCATGCACAGGTACCGCTAACCGGCACCGGCACAGTAACAGGACCCACAGTGGGAACCCAAACCCAAGGAAGCACCGGCGCTGCTACGGCAACAGGTGAATCGAGCCTAGAATTATACATGCATGACATACTTGGAGGATCAAGCCCGACAGCCAGGCCCATTACAGGATTGCTCGGTAATATTTACAGCGGCCAAGTCCCATTTGCACGGCCGATTGGATTCAACACCCCCAGAAATGGCGTTGCAATTCCAAATTCCAACGGTGCAGTCCCAACATACAATGGAAATACCGGCATCCCGTTAGACACTGGCTTGGCAGGATCCGGTTATGTACAACAGTCTGCCAATGGGCCCACACCTTCTAACCCAATCCAAACTCAGCTTGGACCTGATGGCCTTAGCCTTGGTTTCGGTACAATAACGGTCATAGATGATATCCTGACTGCTGGGCCCAATTCAGGAGACCAGCGGGTTGGCAAGGCTCAAGGTGTCTATGTGGCAAGTTCTGCTGATGGGACAACCCAAATGATGGCATTCACGGCCATGATGGAGGACGGAGAGTATGGTGATACATTGAACTTCTTTGGCGTGTATAAGATTGGTACACAATGTCACGTTTGTCAGTGACAGGTGGGACCGGAAAATTCAAGGGTGCTTGCGGGTTCGCAGAGGTACGATCGCTTATTCCGTCGGGTCAGCATGTCAGTGATGGGGCTGTGACATTGTTAAGGATCATTGTTAATCTTAATTATTAAATGATTGCTTATAAGCCCCGTGGTAAGGCCCATGGTTGATTTGGTTTGGAAATTTGCTGTGTTATATAGGTGGGTGTTTGTGTTTGTGTTTTTTTTGTTTTTGTTTGGTGTTTTCAAACCAGTATGCATGCGAGTTTTGTGTGAGCATATCCAAGTAGAATGCAGTTCTCTTCATTTCGTCGAAAATCAATGTAATTTATAATTCATATAAATTTTATTTAATTTGTACAATACAGTGCGCTGACTCCTTTTGATAAATTGCAAACGATCGATGCATGTTATGAAGCTGACATTTGACAATTCTTTAATTTATTTTTTGACTATGACAATACGACATTAAAGAAATTTTTAAATGGATAAAATTTGGATATTTGTCCTTGTATATCTGAAAAAAATATTTCTCCTGGGACCGGGAAGTCCTCAAATCTATGGCGTGTCAAGATAATAATACAAATGTCGTATTTAACATAAAATAAGATTATGCAACTCTAAAGTTTTCAAAATCATTGGACACGCTATCTTAACGTATATGTATAGCTTGTGTAGGAAATAAAATTTTCTGACAGATAAATATGTAAATGTCTTTATTTTGAAAAGAAAATGATGTGCAACAATATGATCATATGTTTTTTTGGTTTCAAAAATACATGCAAATTAATAGATTAATGATCAAAGGGGGTAATTGAGGAAAAACACACAAAAGCGCATTAGTAACATTCGTACGAATAAGATCATATAAGAGCAATAGTGGGGAAAAAACACAAGCAACTCGTAACATTTGAAGGAATAAAGAGCATCCAGTGACTGAGTAATACCGCACCTGTTGCTAGCTAAGTAATAGAACCAGCCCAGGTATCTTTGTGCCACATAAAAGTCTTCCTCGGCAAATGAACCAACAATTAATGTTTAATTACTTCTTCAATCATTGTATCAATTTCTTTTATCTGTTTTTGGAAAATCATTGTACCAAATTGATTTTGGACTACCTGTATACACAAATCCAAGATTTCTTTCGTAAAATTTTACAATTACATACTTATTAGGAGTCAGATAAGCACACTAAATGAGAAATAACATTTTCAAGGGACGCCATATGAGACAAAATCTCGTTTTCAAATCCAGCAAGTCAGTTTGATCAAGCGCAACACGCATGGCCTTCAAGCCACTCTGCAATAGGACTACACCTTCACAGAATCCTTCTGGAATCTTCCTTTTCTTTCTCAAAAGAGCCTCCTCCCCCATTTCCATTGGTACAGCAACACTGGTACATGATTCAACTTTCTTCTGAAGAGATTCCCCTTCTTTTTTAAGGAACCCAAATTCTTCCCCAGAAAAAACAGCCACACTTGCTGCAACTTCCTTTTCAAGGAATGCCTTTAGTTCAGACATGAACCGGTTTTCGTCAGTGACTGTACCAGTCTCAGCATCATAAGAAAGAGCTGCATCATCCGGTACGAACCGCCAGAGCTGAGTACAAGTGGTATGAGCCGCAAAATACCCAAATGCAGCTACTGCTTGATGCATAACTGCCCAGTGCCTTTCTCTTAACAAGATATGATTCAGGTCCCAAATTGCAGTGGACACAGAATTGTCATTGCCTTCATGTATCGCCATGTGACTTAGACCAGCAATGAAACGGGCCAGCGATGGCAAGAAAGTGGTATTGGCATCGGATTTTGGTACGAAAAAGGAATGTACATTTGTAATTAACTCACTCATTTCAGGATAACCATATAGTTGCTTTGTTTCTGAGATAATATCTAGCATGGAGCTGATCAGCTTGGCAAGAGAATCCTTGGTGCTATCATTGGGTGTTTTTTGTAGCTATGAATCAGAGAATGTGCGAACTTGAAGAGCAAGGAGTTTTTTTTCATCAAACATGTCCCAATCCTTCAAATTACTGCAGGGCAAAAGAAAAGAAGACAGAGAACAAATAATTAGAAAACCTAATATAAAACAAAAACTTCACTGCAAGATATATTTAAATTCAAGTCATGACAGGCAGTGGGAAAAGTAGTATGTAAATTCAAGGAAAATTCGCAGAATATCCCCAACTTAGCCAAGAAATTGTAGAAGACCCCCTATTTGTAAGAAGAACCTATGTTGTTGGAAAATGCTAATTTAGGCTATTTTCATTAGATTCACATTATGCAACTCCGATACCAACGGGTGATACAAAAAAGGTAATTCTACTGGAATAGTAAAAATAACTTCATTGAAAAATAAATTCACACTTGAAACTCTAAGAAACAAATTTAAAAAAAAAAAACAAAATGTCATAACTGATAACTTATTTCCTCAGATGTTAAATACTAATTTATATTATACTTCAAAAATTAAAACTGTTGCAGAACAAACTTGAAGCAACAAGTAATTTTCTGTAAATGAATTTAGAACGAAACTATTTTGAAAATAATGACTAAGGTATGGGTGCAGCAATTTTCATGACAACTAGGGTTTGTTGGAAATTTTTTTTCCCACAGTAAACTAGCCTAGTGTGCTTACCAAAAAGTAAGGCAGAGGCCAGAGCATGTACAGGAAATCCAATCAAATCAGTACAGGTGCCTCCATTTTCTCTACAGTAAGCCTCCATAAATTCATTTAGCACCATGAAAAGTCTCCTGATAGCAATCATCTTTACATTTTCAGACAGCGAGTCAAAAGGGAATCCTTCCATTAACAATTGCATGTAGATGCCAGATTTCTCATCATTTGATATTAAAGTGTAAATCCGATCAACTATGTCAGAGCTAGCACATGCCAGAAGAGTATTAAAAGCGCGTGCGATTCTTGGACTTAAACCATGTGGTGCAACTATTCTTAGAAGAGACAGGATGTTTTCTATGATTTGATATGTTAGGGCAGCTTCAGCATGATGAAGTACAAAGCACAACAGCTCAGTTGTAATTTCTACGCATAGATAGTGTGTATGGAAAAGGTTTTCCAGCAAAACAGTTTCCACTTCCATCCATGCAACTGCACTTGAAGAAGCAGCCACAAATATCAGAAAAGCTTTCAGGGTTTGTACAACAAAGGTATACATTAATTTCCATGTAATTTCAGGAGTAGGTTTTGAGTTTTCCAATACTGGTATTTCCAAACCAAGAACAAATGGGTATGTCTTTCATCAATCAGAATACTAAATAGATTTCCAAGACATTTAGATAACTCTATGGTTGTGCTTTCTCCAAGGGAGGGAGAAGTTCGAAGAAGGTTCAAGAAGAGAAGAACCCCACCCGGTAAGAGTGCATCACAATCCGTGCTGAACATAGAAGATAGCATATGGTTCTTTTGTTTTCAGAAAATCAACCTCTTGCTTGTTTTGAAACAAGCACCCAATAACTTCACACTTGGCACCTGAATCCATAGCGTCTGAGCTTAGAACTGCTTGGAGTAGGACAAAAGACGTGGGGCCCACGTATTCTGCAATTGCTTCACTTGCTGCTCTCAGCCGGGTCTCTTTGCTAAAGTACAACCCTAGATTTGAAATAACTAATGCACAGCCAACAATTTCGCGTTGCACCACCAGGGCCTCTAACGGAAATGCAGAACAAATTCGCACAGCATTAATCAAGAAAAACTTTATTGGCAAGAATGCCCTCTTGGCCTCTGCAATACTCGGGCCTGCCTCCAGTGTGAGCACAGACCAACTTTCACTGGCTGACTTTAGCATCTCGAGTGCAAGAGAAATTAGAGTTGTGATAATATCACCCACTTTAAGTTTCTCATCTAAAGCCCCTTTATTAGTTTGCAATAAGGTGACAACACCTTTCCACGATAAATTGAGCAAGGTAACATAGGTCCCACCACCAGACGCAGCAAACACCCCAATTTCATACGAAGTTTGGATGGCGTGTCTTGTAATTTTCGAAACAAGGGATGTGAAGTTTAGTTCTCCAATTTTATTGAGCTTCTCTTCTTTCGTGGCGGTATCCATTATGGAACATCAGAATAAGTTGTGCATAATGCTCTTGTTCCTTCGAGAATATTTTGTGCAACCTTGAGCACTTCTGACAAGACATTACAAATCTTCTGCTTCATAAAGTTAATAATCAGAATGAGACATGGTGCAGGACATAATTATATAGTTGTTGTACCAGATAACTACACATTAACAGTTTGGTTCATTACCAGCGCATTACAGTTATATGCATCACTATAGATCTTTAACATGGCCAATACTAGACTCTGTTGGATTTTTAATCAGCACTTTGTAGTTAATATAAACAGCAAATGAGATTTGTTGTTGCATTTGGAACATACTGGTGCATTACTGGAGATGACCATAAGTACCTTATTGTCCATTATTGAAGCCTTGGTTAGGTTAACAGCTCAGAGATGAAAGTTTCAGTGATAAGCATCAAATTTTCATCTTCCTTTGTAATGCGAGAACTCGTAAGAACCGAGATAAGGTTGGAGGCAAAAACCAAGACATCTAAAATGATCTGCAATGAATCTTAAATTAGTAACAAAAAAGGAAAGAAAAGATATTATGCAACATTTCTGTAGACTTCTCATTTTCCAGAGACAAACCCTGGCATAGATTCATCTAAACAAAGGGGTAATGGCACCACTCATACTTCTATTTTGTGACAATCAACTCCTTGAACTTGTAATTCTAACCATCAACCACCCCACCCCCCCCCCCCCCTCAAACTGCAACTTTACTTAAAACCATACGCTCAGGGTACACCAGATTCTAAATTCAAAAGACATTTGTGCTGATTCTGCAAGTTTGTAACTTTGACTTTACAACAAATGAACCTTTTGAAAAGCAGTTGAGTGATTTTCATCCTGTAGCTCATCAATAGCTCCAGTTTCCTTCAAATGCTTTTCACACCAGGAGCTTGCCTGTTACATGATAAATAGCAACAAATCCTGTTAACAAAAGTCAGTAAAAGAGAGATTACAAGGGTGGGGATCCATTGACAACCAATTAGTTTGACAACCTTGACAACCGTCAAAAATAACACATTTTTAAAATCCGATGAGTAAAATGTAATCAAATTTGTATGCAGTTTAACCGGTCATCAAATGAGATGAAATTTGCAATGGTTCATATTTTACGACATTTGATAGAACATCAAAAATATTTAAATTGCATGAAAATTATACGCAGTAATTTACAAGGAAAACAACATGTCTGTAATATTTTCTATTTTAAAAGTTATTTTGGCATGATTTGAGAAAGTGTTGTCAGGGTTGTCAAGATAAGCCTTTGTCACGGATCCTAACCCCACCCTTATATAATAATTTTAATGCAAAACCTATGGATAATAAAATTAAGCTATGTTAGACAAAGGTCATTAAACTTCACCGAAATATTTTAATCGCTGAAATTAAACTAATTTGGACTTGCTAATATAAAATAAATTTTATATCAGAAAGTCATAGTCTATTCCACGGAGAAATCTAAAACAATGAAGTATCCTGAGTACCATAAAGACATGCTTATAAAAAGTAAATAAAATTAAATTAAAAAAACCTTTGAACTGAGGACAAGAAATTGGCTTAGACTGTTGTGGTGTCCACTTCCATGCACTTCATGGCAATTTGAAGAATCATTTTCTGTAGCATACAGTGTGATGCACCGACACATGTCGAATCTTCCCAAAATAACCAAGCAGTTGTTAAGGTACACAACTATAAAAATCAAATTAGAGTCAAAGGTACCATGCCAACCATACTAATGGCTCGACTGGTTTTGATGCAGTGTTTTGACAGATGATTAAGGTCATTTATTCACTAAAACTCCTGAATAAGCCCAACAAAATGATACACTGTCAATAAAATAATACAATATGGTTCTACCTAAAGAGGAACAAAGGATACAACAAGATAATCGGCCAAAAGCCCTAGCTCAGCTGCTTCAAATCGAAAGGAATCTTCAAGTTGGCTAATTAACGAAATTCTTTTCTCCAAAACCTGTAAGAAAAAAAAATAATAAGATATTTTTCAACTGGAGATTCCCATAGTTGAATCTTAAAACTAACAGTATACTTGAGTTCCTGCTTAAGCAGTGAAATTGCAACTCAACGTAGCTAAAACAAGAATATCTTACAGCAATTCGCATATAAATTTTGGTATTACAGTATCAAAACAAACATTGAAATCGTTAGATCGAACTGAGAAGAAAGAAGATCGAATCTTACATCGGATCCCTTAATGGCTTCCAGTAGGGACTGTAGATCATTTTCTTCGCTTCCGCCTCCATTACCTCTCTCTCTTCTCTCTCTGTGCGCGGAACCAGCAAGCTTCTTTCTCCCGCCTTCCCGCTCCAGAAAATTTTCGCGTCAGTTGGGTTTCGTCTTGTGCGTTGGGCCTTACCGGGCCTAATTTGGGCTCATAACTACGATTTGAATCTCTTTTATTGGTCTCGAATCATTGTCCTACTAGAAAAGGGAGTCCAAAACCTCTGAAGTAACTCAAATTTTGAGTTTAGATTTGGACCAATCCGGCTCAAAGTTAAATGCATTAGTTTCTTTTAATATTTGTGCTAAAGCAGATCAAACGGTCTGAATCTAAACTCAAAATTTAACTCAGGTGAAATGAATTTCTAAAGAAGGTTGGATCCATGCCCATGGTCTTTAATTTTTAATTTATTAATTAAAATTAGACCATGGGCATTGGATCCACTTCTTAGAAATTCATTTCACCTGAGTTAAATTTTGAGTTTAGATTCAGACCGTTTGATCTGCTTTAGCACAATATTAAAAGAAACTAATGCATTTAACTTTGAGCCGGATTGGTCCAAATCTAAACTCAAATTTGAGTTACTTCAGAGGTTTTGGACTCCCTTTTCTAGTAGGACAATGATTCGAGACCAATAAAGAGATTCAATCGTAGTTATGAGCCCAAATTAGGCCCGGTAAGGCCCAACGCACAAGACGAACCCAAGCTGACGCGAAAAGTTTTCTGGAGCGGAAGGCGGGAGAAAGAAGTGCTGGTTCCGCGCACAGAGAGAGAGAGAGAGAGAGGTAATGGAGGCGGAAGCGAAGAAAAATGATCTACAGTCCCTACTGGAAGCCATTAAGGGATCCGTGTAAGATTCGATCTTCTTTCTTCTCAGTTCGATCTAACGATTTCAATGTTTGTTTTGATACTGTAATACCAAAATTTATATGCGAATTGCTGTAAGATATTCTTGTTTTAGCTACGTTGAGTTGCAATTTCACTGCTTAAGCAGGAACTCAAGTATACTGTTAGTTTTAAGATTCAACTATGGGAATCTCCAGTTGAAAATATATTATTTTTTTTCTTACAGGTTTTGGAGAAAAGAATTTCGTTAATTAGCCAACTTGAAGATTCCTTTCGATTTGAAGCAGCTGAGCTAGGGCTTTTGGCCGATTATCTTGTTGTATCCTTTGTTCCTCTTTAGGTAGAACCACTATTGTATTATTTTATTGACAGTGTATCATTTTGTGGGCTTATTCAGGAGTTTTAGTGAATAAATGACCTTAATCATTGTCAAAACACTGCATCAAAACCAGTCGAGCCATTAGTATGGTTGGCATGGTACCTTTGACTCTAATTTGATTTTTATAGTTGTGTACCTTAACAACTGCTTGGTTATTTTGGGAAGATTCGACATGTGTCGGTGCATCACACTGTATGCTACAGAAAATGATTCTTCAATTGCCATGAAGTGCATGGAAGTGGACACCACAACATGTCTAAGCCAATTTCTTGTCCTCAGTTCAAAGGTTTTTTTAATTTAATTTTATTTACTTTTTATAAGCATGTCTTTATGGTACTCAGGATACTTCATTGTTTTAGATTTCTCCGTGGAATAGACTATGACTTTCTGATATAAAATTTATTTTATATTAGCAAGTCCAAATTAGTTTAATTTCAGCGATTAAAATATTTCGGTGAAGTTTAATGACCTTTGTCTAACAGTAGCTTAATTTTATTATCCATAGGTTTTGCATTAAAATTATTATATAAGGGTGGGGTTAGGATCCGTGACAAAGGCTTATCTTGACAACCCTGACAACACTTTCTCAAATCATGCCAAAATAACTTTTAAAATAGAAAAATATTACAGACATGTTGTTTTCCTTGTAAATTACTGCGTATAAATTTTCATGCAATTTAAATATTATTTGATGTTCTATCAAATGTCGTAAAATATGAACCATTGCAAATTTCATCTCATTTGATGACCGGTTAAATCTGCATACAAATTTGATTACATTTTACTCATCGGATTTTAAAAATGTGTTATTTTTGACGGTTGTCAAGGTTGTCAAACTAATTGGTTGTCAATGGATCCCCACCCTTGTAATATCTCTCTTTTACTGACTTTTGTTAACAGGATTTGTTGCTATTTATCATGTAACAGGCAAGCTCCTGGTGTGAAAAGCATTTGAAGGAAACTGGAGCTATTGATGAGCTACAGGATGAAAATCACTCAACTGCTTTTCAAAAGGTTCATTTGTTGTAAAGTCAAAGTTACAAACTTGCAATTTTCAGAATCAGGATTCTATGCACAAATGTCTTTTGAATGTTAGAATCTGGTGTACCCTGAGCGTATGGTTTTAAGTAAAGTTGCAGTTTGAGGGGGGGGGGTGTTGGGGTGGTTGATGGTTAGAATTACAAGTTCAAGGAGTTGATTGTCACAAAATAGAAGTATGAGTGGTGCCATTACCCCTTTGTTTAGATGAATCTATGCCAGGGTTTGTCTCTGGAAAATGAGAAGTCTACAGAAATGTTGCATAATATCTTTTCTTTCCTTTTTTGTTACTAATTTAAGATTCATTGCAGATCATTTTAGATGTCTTGGTTTTTGCCTCCAACCTTATCTCGGTTCTTACGAGTTCTCGCATTACAAAGGAAGATGAAAATTTGATGCTTATCACTGAAACTTTCATCTCTGAGCTGTTAAACCTAACCAAGGCTTCAATAATGGACAATAAGGTACTTATGGTCAGTAATGCACCAGTATGTTCCAAATGCAACAACAAAATCTCATTTGCTGTTTATATTAACTACAAAGTGCTGATTAAAAATCCAACAGAGTCTAGTATTGGCCATGTTAAAGATCTATAGTGATGCATATAACTGTAATGCGCTGGTAATGAACCAAACTGTTAATGTGTAGTTATCTGGTACAACAACTATATAATTATGTCCTGCACCATGTCTCATTCTGATTATTAACTTTATGAAGCAGAAGATTTGTAATGTCTTGTCAGAAGTGCTCAAGGTTGCACAAAATATTCTCGAAGGAACAAGAGCATTATGCACAACTTATTCTGATGTTTCCATAATGGATACCGCCACGAAAGAAGAGAAGCTCAATAAAATTGGAGAACTAAACTTCACATCCCTTGTTTCGAAAATTACAAGACACGCCATCCAAACTTCGTATGAAATTGGGGTGTTTGCTGCGTCTGGTGGTGGGACCTATGTTACCTTGCTCAATTTATCGTGGAAAGGTGTTGTCACCTTATTGCAAACTAATAAAGGGGCTTTAGATGAGAAACTTAAAGTGGGTGATATTATCACAACTCTAATTTCTCTTGCACTCGAGATGCTAAGTCAGCCAGTGAAAGTTGGTCTGTGCTCACACTGGAGGCAGGCCCGAGTATTGCAGAGGCCAAGAGGGCATTCTTGCCAATAAAGTTTTTCTTGATTAATGCTGTGCGAATTTGTTCTGCATTTCCGTTAGAGGCCCTGGTGGTGCAACGCGAAATTGTTGGCTGTGCATTAGTTATTTCAAATCTAGGGTTGTACTTTAGCAAAGAGACCCGGCTGAGAGCAGCAAGTGAAGCAATTGCAGAATACGTGGGCCCCACGTCTTTTGTCCTACTCCAAGCAGTTCTAAGCTCAGACGCTATGGATTCAGGTGCCAAGTGTGAAGTTATTGGGTGCTTGTTTCAAAACAAGCAAGAGGTTGATTTTCTGAAAACAAAAGAACCATATATGCTATCTTCTATGTTCAGCACGGATTGTGATGCACTCTTACCGGGTGGGGTTCTTCTCTTCTTGAACCTTCTTCGAACTTCTCCCTCCCTTGGAGAAAGCACAACCATAGAGTTATCTAAATGTCTTGGAAATCTATTTAGTATTCTGATTGATGAAAGAACATACCCATTTGTTCTTGGTTTGGAAATACCAGTATTGGAAAACTCAAAACCTACTCCTGAAATTACATGGAAATTAATGTATACCTTTGTTGTACAAACCCTGAAAGCTTTTCTGATATTTGTGGCTGCTTCTTCAAGTGCAGTTGCATGGATGGAAGTGGAAACTGTTTTGCTGGAAAACCTTTTCCATACACACTATCTATGCGTAGAAATTACAACTGAGCTGTTGTGCTTTGTACTTCATCATGCTGAAGCTGCCCTAACATATCAAATCATAGAAAACATCCTGTCTCTTCTAAGAATAGTTGCACCACATGGTTTAAGTCCAAGAATCGCACGTGCTTTTAATACTCTTCTGGCATGTGCTAGCTCTGACATAGTTGATCGGATTTACACTTTAATATCAAATGATGAGAAATCTGGCATCTACATGCAATTGTTAATGGAAGGATTCCCTTTTGACTCGCTGTCTGAAAATGTAAAGATGATTGCTATCAGGAGACTTTTCATGGTGCTAAATGAATTTATGGAGGCTTACTTTAGAGAAAATGGAGGCACCTGTACTGATTTGATTGGATTTCCTGTACATGCTCTGGCCTCTGCCTTACTTTTTTGGTAAGCACACTAGGCTAGTTTACTGTGGGAAAAAAAATTTCCAACAAACCCTAGTTGTCATGAAAATTGCTGCACCCATACCTTAGTCATTATTTTCAAAATAGTTTCGTTCTAAATTCATTTACAGAAAATTACTTATTGCTTCAAGTTTGTTCTGCAACAGTTTTAATTTTTGAAGTATAATATAAATTAGTATTTAACATCTGAGGAAATAAGTTATCAGTTATGACATTTTGTTTTTTTTTTTTTTAAATTTGTTTCTTAGAGTTTCAAGTGTGAATTTATTTTTCAATGAAGTTATTTTTACTATTCCAGTAGAATTACCTTTTTTGTATCACCCGTTGGTATCGGAGTTGCATAATGTGAATCTAATGAAAATAGCCTAAATTAGTATTTTCCAACAACATAGGTTCTTCTTACAAATAGGGGGTCTTCTACAATTTCTTGGCTAAGTTGGGGATATTCTGTGAATTTTCCTTGAATTTACATACTACTTTTTCCCACTGCCTGTCATGACTTGAATTTAAATATATAATCTTGCAGTGAAGTTTTTGTTTTATATTAGGTTTTCTAATTATTTGTTCTCTGTCTTCTTTTCTTTTGCCCTGCAGTAATTTGAAGGATTGGGACATGTTTGATGAAAAAACAATCTCCTTGCTCTTCAAGTTCGCACATTCTCTGATTCATAGCTACAAAAAAACACCCAATGATAGCACCAAGGATTCTCTTGCCAAGCTGATCAGCTCCATGCTAGATATTATCTCAGAAACAAAGCAACTATATGGTTATCCTGAAATGAGTGAGTTAATTACAAATGTACATTCCTTTTTCGTACCAAAATCCGATGCCAATACCACTTTCTTGCCATCGCTGGCCCGTTTCATTGCTGGTCTAAGTCACATGGCGATACATGAAGGCAATGACAATTCTGTGTCCACTGCAATTTGGGACCTGAATCATATCTTGTTAAGAGAAAGGCACTGGGCAGTTATGCATCAAGCAGTAGCTGCATTTGGGTATTTTGCGGCTCATACCACTTGTACTCAGCTCTGGCGGTTCGTACCGGATGATGCAGCTCTTTCTTATGATGCTGAGACTGGTACAGTCACTGACGAAAACCGGTTCATGTCTGAACTAAAGGCATTCCTTGAAAAGGAAGTTGCAGCAAGTGTGGCTGTTTTTTCTGGGGAAGAATTGGGTTCCTTAAAAAAGAAGGGGAAGCTCTTCAGAAGAAAGTTGAATCATGTACCAGTGTTGCTGTACCAATGGAAATGGGGGAGGAGGCTCTTTTGAGAAAGAAAAGGAAGATTCCAGAAGGATTCTGTGAAGGTGTAGTCCTATTGCAGAGTGGCTTGAAGGCCATGCGTGTTGCGCTTGATCAAACTGACTTTGCTGGATTTGAAAACGAGATTTTGTCTCATATGGCGTCCCTTGAAAATGTTATTTCTCATTTAGTGTGCTTATCTGACTCCTAATAAGTATGTAATTGTAAAATTTTACGAAAGAAATCTTGGATTTGTGTATACAGGTAGTCCAAAATCAATTTGGTACAATGATTTTCCAAAAAATGATAAAAGTAAATTGATACAATGATTGAAGAAGTAATGTTAAACATTATTGTTGGTTCATTTGCCGAGGAAGACTTTTATGTGGCACAAAGATACCTGGGCTGGTTCTATTACTTAGCTAGCAACAGGTGCGGCATTACTCACAGTCACTGGATGCTCTTTATTCCTTCAAATGTTACGAGTTTGCTTATGTTTTTTCCCCACAATTGCTCTTATATGATCTTATTCGTACGAATGTTACTAATGCGCTTTTGTGTGTTTTTTCCTCAATTACCCCCTTTGATCATTAATCTATTAATTTGCATGTAATTTTTGAAACCAAAAAAACATATGATCATATTGTTGCAGATCATTTTCTTTTCAAAATAAAGACATTTACATATTTATCTGTCAGAAAATTTTTACACATAGCTAAATGATTATCAATGCTATACATATACGTTAAGATAGCGTGTCCAATGATTTTGAAAACTTTAGTGTTGCATAATCTTATTTTATGTTAAATACGACATTTGTATTATTATCTTGACACGCCATAGATTTGAGGACTTCCCGGTCCCAAGAGAAATATTTTTTTCAGATATACAAGGACAAATATCCAATTTTATCCATTTAAAAATTTCTTTAATGTCGTATTGTCATAGTCAGAAAAAATAAATTAAAGAATTGTCAAATGTCAGCTTCATAACATGCATCGATCGTTTGCAATTTATCAAAAGGAGTCAGCGCACTGTATTGTACAAATTAAATAAAATTTATATGAATTATAAATTACATTGATTTTCGACGAAATGAAGAGAACTGCATTCTACTTGGATATGCTCACACAAAACTCGCATGCATACTGGTTTGAAAACACCAAACAAAAACAAAAAAAAACACAAACACAAACACACTCCCACCTATATAACACAGCAAATTTCCAAACCAAATCAACCATGGGCCTTACCACGGGGCTTATAAGCAATCATTTAATAATTAAGATTAACAATGATCCTTAACAATGTCACAGCCCCATCACTGACATGCTGACCCGACGGAATAAGCGATCGTACCTCTGCGAACCCGCAAGCACCCTTGAATTTTCCGGTCCCACCTGTCACTGACAAACGTGACATTGTCGTACCAATCTTATACACGCCAAAGAAGTTCAATGTATCACCATACTCTCCGTCCTCCATCATGGCCGTGAATGCCATCATTTGGGTTGTCCCATCAGCAGAACTTGCCACATAGACACCTTGAGCCTTGCCAACCCGCTGGTCTCCTGAATTGGGCCCAGCAGTCAGGATATCATCTATGACCGTTATTGTACCGAAACCAAGGCTAAGGCCATCAGGTCCAAGCTGAGTTTGGATTGGTTAGAAGGTGTGGGCCCATTGGCAGACTGTTGTACATAACCGGATCCTGCCAAGCCAGTGTCTAACGGGATGCCGGTATTTCCATTGTATGTTGGGACTGCACCGTTGGAATTTGGAATTGCAACGCCATTTCTGGGGGTGTTGAATCCAATCGGCCGTGCAAATGGGACTTGGCCGCTGTAAATATTACCGAGCAATCCTGTAATGGGCCTGGCTGTCGGGCTTGATCCTCCAAGTATGTCATGCATGTATAATTCTAGGCTCGATTCACCTGTTGCCGTAGCAGCGCCGGTGCTTCCTTGGGTTTGGGTTCCCACTGTGGGTCCTGTTACTGTGCCGGTGCCGGTTAGCGGTACCTGTGCATGAGAGGAGGTGATGTGGATAGTGATGATGAGAAGTAAGGTTATGGTGATGGTTTGGAAGGAGGTGCTCATCTTTGTTTTAGAGAGAGAAACAGACTTAGAATCTGAACTTGTTTTGGCTATGGAAAAGGGAATGGCCGATAAGGTATATATGTAGAGAGGAATTTAATGAATGCTCTGAAATGGAGAAGTTGACAGAATGACAGGAGAATGAGTGTAGCAGTTGCATTTGTGCTACTTTGAAAATATACGCGTAGTGGGTGTAACAGATCCTTTAAGTATCTTTTTTAGCCTATAGACGCAATTCACAAGTATATTTAATTTTTACATAATGATTATGCAAGAGATTATTGTAGTTATATTTCTAATTTCATGCATATCTTGTACATACTTAATCTGCTATATTATGAATAAGGCTAGATTAGTAGATTAGTTAATTTTTGAAACGAGACTCTTTTTCTAATCCGGTACGAATTAAAGGCCTACAACAAGGTTTTTCTGGGATTAAACAGTATGATTTTTTTTTTTTTTTTGGCAAATTGGGGAACCCAAAATTTCTATATTACCGCACTGAGTTGAACACACAACTGTCGCCGCAGCAGATCATCTACACAACAGATCAGATGTTGTCTTTTCCAGCTGAATTCAGACCCAGACATCCATTGCAATACCTGACCGGACCGTGTTGAGATCCGAGTCGTCTGTTCTAACTTGGACACGAATAATCTCAAAACGATCCCCTATATTTCCTTCAAATAGGCTTTGAAATGAATTTGGTTTGGCTGGGAGTTAGGGCTGGGCAAAATTGCTCAAACTCGTAACTCGCTCATTTACAGCTCGCTTTAACTTGCTCATTTACAGCTCGAGTCAGTTCCAACTCGAGTTGGCTGACTCGTTTAATAAATAAGCTGAGTTTGAGCTTATCCCAACTCGTTCATTTATAACTCGAGTTACATAGCATTGGTCACAATAAATTTTAGAAATTGTTTTTGTTAAGCTACTGTATGAAAAATTGCTGGTGCTTATGTACTAAGTTGCTGTATGAAAAAATGTTGGTGCTTATATACTATTGCTGTATGAAAAATTGCTGATACTGATAAATTCTTTTACTAGTAGTATATAATTAACTGGTTAAACGAGTTATAAACGAGTTGTGAGCCAACTCGAGTTGATAACGAGTTGAGTTCGAGTTGGCTCTACAACTCGTTATTTCCATCCCAACTTGAGTTGACTCGCTCATTTATTAATGAGCTAAGTTCGAGTTGGAGGTAACTCGCTCAAACTCGGCTCATTTACAACCTTACTGGGAGTATCCTATATATGTACCGCAGGGATACACTCTTTCCCACTGATATCCACATCGTATGCTCCTAGTTGGAGCCTAGGGGTGCAAATGGATCAGATAAGGATTGGATAGATGATAAAATCATATTCGTATCTTCTGTTTGTATTTATGTATACAGATTGGATATTAAACAGATACGGAACGGATATTCATAAATATACATATTTTTTTATAATATATATTAAACTATACGATATAATATACTATTCGGATACATATAATTAAAAGAGCAAAGCAAAGGTGTGATGTGCTCACCAACCGTAAGGGTGTGATGTGCTCACCAAGAAGGTTTGGTGAACACAACTCTAAAAAATTATCAGATTGGCTTCAAATGACGAATTCAAACTATTGAAATCATTACTTCATGAGCGATGCATACATATGAATTTGTTAGAAGTTTCGAATTTATTTAGAAACAAAGTGATCACGTCAAAAGAGAGCAATGTTCTCTTTAATATTTATAACTCGTAAACTGCTATCGGTTCGGACTGCAAGCGCACAATTCTATCGAGTAGTATATTCAAGGTTCGATCCACAGGGAATATTGTTCAATGCTTTGAGCGATCGAATCACAATTTTCGAAAGGCTAGATGAAAATCTGTAATTGAGAGATGTTGTTTTGATCAATGTAAATTATGAAGCAATTAAAAGTAATTAAAATAAAGATAGAGATGAGAACTTCCTAGGGTTTCGGCACACCATTGCCACTCAATCCGCCTTGACAATATATTCCTGTTGCGTCTGATTTTCTGTTGTTGTTTAATGAAAGACACCACATAGGTCATTGCGATTTATGTTACGCAAGAATGACAGATCTTTCACGCGAGATTCTTACATAGGACACTGGCGATTTTCCTTACGGCAAATGTCTGATCTCTCAAATACCCCAAATTACTACACAGATCACTGCGATTTACTTTACGGCAAGTGATAGAATTTGGTACGCGTTTTGTGGTCTAGTTTATGGTTTCCCCGCTAAGGTTTTCTTCATATAAACCTAATAGATCTCAACGAGGCTAATTCATACAAATAGTTTCTCTTGCCATTAAAGTACTGTCACTACCTAACGGTCTCAAACTAGATCATTGAAGTTAGATGAAGAGATAGTAAATCACAAAATTTTGTTCCAACAACAAGAAATCATAATCAACAGAATATATATATCAAAACATCAAGAGTAACAAGGTTTACTGCCTAGCCCTAAGAAAATGAACTTAGCCGCGGAACGGCATTGTTACAAGCACTCTTCTCACTTTAATCAAATCTAACCCTAATTACAAAGATGATTGTTCCTTCTACCCAGGGGCCTTATATAGGAGTAAAGGGACGTGTAGAGGTTGAGTAAGGGCTAAGAAACTGATATGGAAACAGCTGTCGGCAGTTATTCCCCAAGAGATGCCTTCGGATACGGACCGTATTAGGCAATACGGTCCGTATTAGGACCTTGACGGTTAGGGTTTAGTGCTCCCAGTGCTATCTCCTGGTCTGTGCTAGGCCTGGTCCGTATTAAGTAATACGGACCGTAACAGAGACTTAGTCGATGAGCGTCGCTGATCCGATTGACCTGATTCTAGCTCCATTGGTGTAAATAGTCCAAAAATGTTTTCTGCAATAAAGCATAAAGAAGGGTAACAGTAGCCTTTTTCTCTAATAAAGTAAACTAAGTGTGAGAAAATATGCAAAACTAAGCCAAACCTACGTAAATCATCGTTATTTTGACTCTGATCACAAAGTTAAGCCAACCAAAAAATGAACCTTTTAAGTTTTTATGTATTCATTTTTAATTATTTTTGATTGCTTGATCTTATACTAAATGAATTCGAAACTTTCAAAATTTTGATGTACATTCGTCACTCATAAAGTAGATGAGTTTCAAACAGTTTGGATTCATCGTTGAAATCAATCTGATAGACTTTTAAGTCGTGCTCATCAAACCATTTTAGTAAGCACATCATCTTAGCTTTGCTCTAATTAAAATTTAAAAATATCTGTATTGTATTCAGATACTATTCGGATATCTGTATTTAATTTAAAATTTAAAACTATATCTGATTGTTATCAAATTCATACGCACTTGATCAATATAGATTTAAAGTTGTTTGTACGAATTTTGATATGGATTGAATTTGGTTCGATGCCTATCAAACTTTGACTGAAAATCAGATTGAATTTGTTCGATGCCCATCAACTGTCCCTTCCATGTGAATTATAACCAGGTGGCAGTTTAGATTTGTATGTAATTGACATCGGATATCATAGAAAATTAAATCTTAAAAATCAGCTCCATCTCTATGCCAAACCAGATTTTCAGAATTCAGATCCAGTGCAATACCTGATCTGACACGAATCTTAAGACAGACCTTCCTATATTTTGAATATGAACCGAATTGATTTTTGCTCGGCTAGGAGTATGAATACGGTCAAGTCAGAGACTCACCACAC
>JAJGRW010004050.1:0-30850 GCA_025461045.1 Carex parvula | reverse complement strand
TGGCTTGCGTATAAACGTATCGTCACGTGCCCACCCTGTTTAAATCAACGAGTGTGAACCCCCCGTCGTTATCAACTTTAACACCTCGGTCTTCGACCCATTGACACCGAAACACGGGAATGCTCAGGCGAGGACTGTAAATGAGCTCCCAAATTTCTTGAATAACGCCATAATATGACTTTGATGCTATTACAGCCCGGCCATCTCCGGATCTACTGAATTCTTGAGAGGTCGCCACCAACGTCACCCCACTGTTTTGCATCGTGCTCTTATCACTCTGGGATTTAGTATAAAATGTATATCCGTTAATCTCGTATCCTTGGAATGTTCTAACAACAATTTGGGGTCCTGCGCCAAGTAGTTTAACAATTTCAGGTACGGGGTGACTGCACTCTTTCTTTCAGCCATCCTATAAAAGAACGATTATGCTCGTTAGTAAGCCACTTCTGACTCCTCGTGTAGTTTTGTTGTTGAAGGATTGTCATGTGCTCATCTATATAGGGAGCAACATCTGTCATGTGTTGTAGTACAATAAAATGTGCCTTTTGTAGTTCATTTAGATCAGCAACTACGGCTCTCAACCCAATTGTCCCGACTCCTTGGAGCCTTCCCTCGTATCGAGATTTTGGAACGCCAATAGGATCCACACCGGTCAAGTAGTTGGTGCAAAAATCAACCACCTCCTCCGTAGAATATCCTTCTATAATGCTGCCTTCGGGTCGATGTCGGTTCCTTACGTATTTTTTCAAGATGCCCATGTATCTCTCGAATGGATACATATACCGAAGGAACACGGGACCACAAATCTTAATTTCTCTCACAAGATGAACAACAAGGTGAACCATGACATCGAAAAAAGATGGCGGAAAATACATCTCAAGTTGGGCAAAGAGTAACGACGACCTCCTTTTGCAAAGAGTCCAATTTTATAGGGTCTATCACTTTGGAATTTATTGCATTGAAGAAAGAACAAAGCTTCGTAATGGTTTGACGAACGTGCTTTGGTAAAATTCCCCGAATTGCAACCGGAATTATATGTGTCAGTAAAACATGACAGTCGTGAGATTTCAGACCGACCAGTTTCAAGTCCTTCATCGACACCAACTTCTAATATTCGAAGAATATCCTGATGGGACTTTTATACCATTGAGGCATTCACAGAAGCTTGTTTTCTCTTTCTTTGACATTGTGCACAGTGCGGGGGGTAGGTATGTGCGCTTCCCTTTCTCCTGCGGTGCGAGCTCGGGTCGTATTCCCATCTCTACCATGTCTTTTCTCACTTTAATACCATCTTTCGTCTTCCCCGGAATGTTCAAAATAAACCAATTAAACTGTCACAGACATTTTTTTCGACATGCATGACATCTAGGCAATGCCTCACTTCTAAATATTTCCAGTACGGTAGCTCCCAAAATATGGACCTCTTTTTCCAAATATTCTTCGGTAGTGCTTTGGCGCATTTTCCAAAAACAACATCAATGTTTTTTACCCGTTCGAAGACACTCTCCCCGTCTAATGGATGACGAGCCACTCCAAGCTCAATTTTCCCGTTGAATGCCATCTTCTTCTTACGATATGGGTGATTAATAGGAAGAAACCTACGATGCCCCATGAATACATTCTTTTGACAATTTTCAACCTCAGCACCTGCGTGTCATCTTCACAGATCGGTCACGCTTTTGACTCCTTTACAGTGTAACCCGACAAATTCCCGTACGCGGGGAAATCATTTACGGTGCAAAATACCATGGCCCGCAAGGTAAAGGTCTCTTTCATATACGCATCCCACACCGGGACGCCATCACGCCCCAATTTTTGGAGGTCCTCGATTAATGGTGCGAGATATACATCTATGTCATTTCCGGGTTGTCTGGGTCCTTGGATTAGTAATGACATCATTATATATCTGCGTTTCATGCACAACCAAGGAGGAAGATTGTAGATGCATAAAAGAACTGGCCAAGTACTGTGCCGAACTGCTCATACTTCAAACGGACTCATTCCATCTGAGCTCACCACATCCTAAGGTTCCGCGGTTCAGAACCAAATTCTTTGAAATGTCTGTCAATGTTTCTCCATTGAGGAGAATCAGCCGGGTGCCTTAGTTTACCGTCATTTTTGCGCTCTTCTTCGTGCCAGCGCATAATTTGCATCTTTGGGATTCGCAAACAACCGTTTGAATCTCGGTATTATCGGCAAATACCACAACACCTTAGCCGGAGGTCGGCCACTTGTGTCCTCGTTACAATCATCAGTGTCCTGGTCCTTACGACGTTTATATCGTGAAACACCGCATTTAGGACAGACATGCATGGCCTCGTACTCGTTACGATACAATACACAGTCATTCGGACATGCATGTATTCTTCGATCTTCAACCCCATTGGACATATCAACTTCTTTGCCTGATATGTTGTACCGGGTAACTCGTTGTTATCTGGGAGCATTTCTCCTAAAATCTGTAATAAGGACGTGAAACTCTTATCGCTCCAACCATTGTCTGCTTTTAAGTTTAATAATTTCAACACAGCTGACAGTTTTGTAAATTTGGTACACCCGGGATACAACGGCTTCTTAGATTCATTAGACAAATTTTGAAATTTATCATAATTTTTATCACTAATTTCATCTTCCATATCACGTAACATATCCTCCAAATTTTCAGTAAACTCGTGTTCTACATTTTCATCAAAATTCCTCTCCATCTCATCATCGTCATTTTCGGGTTCGACGTTAATATCAGAATATTCGGCACTCTCATAATCCTCGTTCCAATCAAGTTCAAAATTATCAGAAATTCTAACATTCTCATCATTCAATTCACGATTACAATCCCTTTTTGGCACTACTACTTTCCCCAAATTTCTCACCATGCATGAACCAACATGTATATCTCTTCTTAAATCCCCGACAAATCAAATGAGCTCTAATTTCTTCGATGTCCAAAAATCTTAATAAATTTTTACAATCTTTACAAGGACATAAAATGTCTTCTTCTTTTTTATTCACTCTATAACTCTCAGCAATTTATAAACTCATCAACGCGAACCAAATATTCTTCACTGTCACGTCGCATTTCATACATCCAGCTTCGATCCATCTGTAAATTAAATTAAAAAAATGATTTGATCAATTAATCATGCATGGTCAACATTCTCCTTCGTGTACAAAATTTTGGGCTTACAAAGGGCCGGTTTACAATCCTAACCCACTCTTTGAATATTATGTCTCATATGTGAACACATATTAGCGAGATTTAATTAGTATTTGAGAAAAATTCGGCAGCATTTCCCCTTAACTCCCCAAGTATGCGTACGAACCACATACTCGTAGGAGCAATAAGGGAAAATACTGTCGAACTTTCCTCAAATACTAATTAAATCCCGCTAATATGTGTTCCACATCCTAAATGAGACATAATATTCAAAGAGCAGTCCCAAAACGGGGACTATCCAAAATTAATCCCTATTGGATTAATTTTGAACGGGCATGGACCTAAAAGCATCTAAAGGTCGGTTATTGGACCACAATACGTACACTAATTAATTACATCTAAAATTAAGAATTCAAGAATGCATGAAATGACCTAATTAAATAAGCCTAAATAACAGAAAATTAGAGAAAGAAAATGATTTAAATACATATTACTACCTTAGAAAGATGGAGAGGAGAAAATACAAACTTAATTCAAAGATCTCAGATCTCAGCTGCTGGCCTCGATCAATTCGCAGAAATAAAAAGCTCAGTTCGAGATGTATGAACTAAAAACTTGATCAAAACGGCGCTCTGGAAGGGAAGATAATAAAACCCTACACTATTATACACGGCTATTTAGTTATATATCCGTGTAGCTCTCCACCTATTTCTACACGGCTTTTAGTTATAAAGCCGTGTACAATTATACGAATTCTACACGGCTATATTATCAAAAAGCCGTGTATAATGTTCCTACACGGATAATTAGTTATAAACCGTGTAGCTCTCTCAATTATTTGCACACCCACTTCTTTACACACGGATTTGTGGTTTCTAATAAACCGTGTAGCTCTCTCTAATAATTCTACACTGATTATTAACTAATTATCCGTGTAGAAATCGTGTAGATCTTTTGGACTCATGTTTGGTACACTGTTTTTAATATAATTGCCAAATCCGTGTACAATGTGCAGTGTACAAAGCCAGTTTTTGTAGTAGTGATTACTGTATAGGATAACGGGTAAGGAATAGTCTTTACCTATTATGTTAACGACAGAGAAATTATCCTTACCTCTACCTGATAAATTAAATGAAAAAAAATCTTACTCATACCCATCTTATCAAATACGGTACAAGTCGGGTAAACAAATAAATAAATAAAGAGTGTCATTGAGTCAGAAATTCCCACCACTATATCGTACATTGCTAAACTGGCTTCTTACTTTTCAACAGTATATTGTGGAACAATATCTAAATAGACAAAATACACTGGGATGGTCCAAACTAGTGTTAACGTGAGCCACAAAAGATCTGAAGAGAAGTGGCGCACAAGGCAACTGTGATGGTGAAGAAAGGAAACTATCTACTGTGATATTTTATGTAATATTTCTGTAATCTTGTAATAAGAAAATAGAATATTGGAAAGAAATATTTAGGAATTAGGCAGCATATACTTGGCTGGCATAATGCTCTATAAAATAGATAGCTAGTCATGCTTGAGACTAAGCAGAAATAATTCCTCTGTAACAACAGATTTTTCCAATGAAATAAAACAAGAGTGAGAAGGGAGTTTCACAGGAGTTGTGTGTTATTTATTCAATTCTCATGAGTTGTCAACTAGATGATAGATTTTGGCTTATTTCCTTTTCAAGTTCTGTTTGCTCTGTTGTGATTCAGTGGCTTGGATCGTACAAAAGGATATGTGGTGTAGCTCATAAATATCAAATTACATAAGAAACACGTGATCAGTTTTTATGGTCCAAACTAGATGATAGAGATTTTGCCTTGTTATCTTTTCAAGATCTTTTTGCTCTGTTGTCATTCAGTGGCCTGGATCGTACAAAATGATATGTGGTGCAGCTAATAAATTTGAAATTAAATAAGGATATGTGGTGTAGCTCATAAATATAAAATTAAATAAGGAACACGTGATCAGTTTTGATGGTCCAAACTAGATGATAGATTTCTGGACAACATTTTTACAAATGCTTACAAATTAAGATACATTTTCTGAATTGCCTCTCCAAGAACAAATTAAGGTTTGTGACCACCCATAAATACTCCCTCCTGATTCGAATTTATCAACATAACACATACATTGATATATACAAACTCACACCAAAAAGCAAAAGCCATGGCTTTTTTCATTTACCAAAGCATTCTCCTCTCCCTTGCTGTCCTTCTCTTCATCAAACAGCTTCTTTCTCACACTAAAGATAGCAAGAACAAAAAACTCCGACCGAGCCCACCGGCACTCCCAATAATCGGTCACCTCCATCTCTTAAAGAAACCCCTCCACCACACTCTGGCTTCCATATCTGAAAAATACGGCCCAGCAACCTTTCTTAAATTCGGTTCCCGGCCCGTCCTTGTCATCTCCTCTCGCACCTTGGCCGAGCAATGTTTCACTACCTATGACATGGCTTTCGCCAACCGACCACATGTGCCATCTATGAAACACGCCACCTTCGACTACAATCACATCGCTGTAGCCAACTATTGTTGAAAATAATCCAAGTCCGTAATGAATACGGACCGTATCCCAATACGGACCGTATCAGAAGCAGTTTTTATATTTCGGTTTAGAGCAGTTTTTATTTTTCTGTTAAGAGTTAATTAGAGTTAATTGTAAACTTGGACAGCAAGTTGTCTATTTAGACATGTGCAGAAAAGTAGTCAAGTAGTGGGTTGGTTATAGGTTAGTTATAGCAAAGTTAGTGGGGTTAGTGGGGTGCGAAAGGATGCATATGCACCACTATAAATTCGGACCTGTGTATGTTAATTAATCAATGAAAAAATGGAGTTATGAAAAGTTTCGGCTGCTGCCCCTGTTTTCTGTTTTTTCCTCTTTTCCGAAAAACTCCCAACAAAATTGGTATCAGAGCAAGGTGAGAGATCAAAGCAGATCCGACCAAGCCAAAGGTGAGAGGGTGAGAGATCAAGGCAGATCCGGGTGAGAGATCAAGGCAGATCCGAGTGAGAGATCAAGGCAGATCCGAGTGAGAGATCAAGGCAGATCCGACTAGAGCCAAAGGTGAGAGATCAAGGCAGATCCGACCATGGCCGACGCAGGCAACAACACCACCATTAGCATGTCAAATCAGATGGTACCTTTGTTCAAGGGTGAGAATTACGAATTCTGGAGTATCAAGATACGAACTATGCTGAAATCTCATGGCTTATGGGAACTAGCAGACAAGGGATTACCGAATCCTGATCCGACACCAATTGACACAGCGAAGCGAGATGCAAAGGCGCTCTTCTTCATTCAGCAAGCCGTACACGAATCGGTGTTTGCGAAGATTGCAGCAGCAGAAACAGCAAATCAGGCTTGGACAACTCTGAAAACCGCATTTCAGGGAAGTTCCAAGGTGGTAGCCATCAAGTTGCAGGGCTTGAGACGGGAGTTTGAGACATTGAACATGAAACAAGGCGAGTCAGTTCAATCCTTCTTCACGCAAGTTACAACAATAGTCAACCAAATTCGAAGTTGTGGAGAAGATCTTCCAGAAGAGACGGTGGTGATGAAGGTGTTGCGCAGCCTAACAACCAAGTTTGATCATGTGGTCGCGGCGATCGAAGAATCCAAAGATCTGTCCACTTACACGTTTGATGAGTTGATGGGATCACTGCAGGTCCATGAAGTTCGTCTCAACAGATCAGAAGTGAAGGATGACACCAAGGCTTTCTATTCTAAGGGCGATTCCTCAAGAAGCCAACAGCAAGGCAGAGGTAGAGGCCAAGGTTACGGCAGAGGTCGAGGCAGTCAAGGCGGTAGAGGCAGAGGCAAGCCGAGTTACAATCAACCGCATTCTAATCAACCGAAGAAAGATGTAGAATGCTACTACTGTCACAAGAAAGGGCATATGCAAGCCGATTGCTACAAGAAACAGAGAGAAGAAGGTCAACATGTGGAGTGCTATTACTGCCACAAGTCCGGTCATGTGCAGGCCGACTGCTACAAGAAGAAAAGAGAAGAAGGACAGGCAAGTTATGTTGAAGAGAAGAACAATCAGACACAGTTGTTCATGGCCAAAACCTATGAAGAATCAGATGCGAGTCAAATCTGGTTTTTGGACAGCGGGTGCTCAAACCATATGACGGGTTTCAAACATCTATTTGTTGAATTAGATGAGTCATACAAGAAGGCAGTAAAGCTTGGTGATGATAAAGAGATTCATGTTGAAGGAAAAGGAAGAGTAGCCGTGCAGACCAGCAGTCACAAAACACGGATGCTACATGATGTGTACTATATTCCTCAACTGTCCCAAAACCTACTCAGCATTGGTCAGATGATGGACAGCGGATGTACCATCAAGTTTGAAGGCGACAATTGCAGAATTGTAGATGCAGCCACGAATCAGACGATGGCAACAATCAAGAAGACACAAAACAACTTGTTCCCTCTGGAGATAACCAAGGTGAAAGACAAGGCACTTGCAGCCAAGGAGATTAGTTCCAGCGAGCTATGGCATTTAAGGTATGGTCATCTCAACATGAATGGTTTGAGATTGTTGAATCAAAAGAGAATGGTGAATGGGTTACCCGAAATTGGTGAAATCGGGTTATGTGAAGGATGTGTGTTTGGCAAGCAATCGAAGCTGCCATTTCCAAAAGATCAGTCGATGCGTGCAACCAAGGTACTCGAGTTGGTGCATACTGATTTGTGCGGTCCCATGGAGGTTGAATCAATGGGAGGAAGCAAGTATTTTATGCTGTTTATTGATGATTACAGCAGGATGACTTGGGTATATTTTCTTAGCTATAAAAGTGAAGCGTTTGGGCTGTTCAAAAGGTTCAAAGCCATGGCAGAGACGCAAACAGGGGCTAGGCTGAAAGCTCTAAGATCAGATCGCGGTGGTGAGTTTCAATCAAAAGAATTCAAGCAGTTTTGTGAGAAAGAAGGGGTGCTACAGCAGCTGACCACTCCATACACACCTGAGCAAAATGGTGTAGCTGAACGCAAGAACCGCACGGTAGTAGAACTAGCAAGAAGTATGTTGAAATCTAAAGGTATGCCGAATAGTTTTTGGGCTGAAGCAGTAGCAACAGCGGTATATGTTCTAAATTTGTCACCGACCAAGGCAGTGATGAACAAAACACCGTTTGAAGCATGGTTTGAAAGGAAGCCCAGTGTGGGGCATTTGCGTGTTTTTGGGTGCATCGCTTACACTCTCATAAGTGCCCAAAACCGAAAGAAACTGGACTCAAAATCTGAAAAGTGTGTGTTCATTGGGTATTGCATACAATCTAAAGGTTATAGGTTGTTTAATCCGGTGACAAAGAAGATTATAGTCAGTAGAAATATCATGTTTGATGAGAATGCTAGTTGGAGTTGGTCTATGGAGAAAGACAACACACCAATAGCAGATATAGAAGATGAAGAAGAAGAAGGCAGCAGTGAGCAGGCGCAAAGCAGTCCAAGCTCGAGTAGCAGATCACATCGGATGGTTGATCCGGATACACAAGGAAGAAAGGTACGATCCTTACAAGAATTGTATGAAGCAACTCAGGTTATGTATGTAGCAGATCCATTGTCCTATGAAGAAGCCGTAGAAAGAAAGGAATGGGTGCAAGCAATGAAAGAAGAAATGAGTTCAATCGAGCAAAACCAAACCTGGAAGTTGGTGGAATTACCAATAGATCGCAATGCAATTGGAGTTAAATGGGTTTACAAGACTAAATTTGGTCCAGATGGCGGTGTATTAAAATACAAAGCAAGATTAGTGGCAAAAGGATATGCACAAAAGCAAGACATAGACTATGAAGAGACGTTCTCCCCGGTGGCTAGATTTGAAACGGTTCGGTTGTTGATTGCAATGGCTGCCCAATTGAGACAACCTATCTATCAATTTGATGTGAAGTCAGCATTCCTGAATGGTGAACTAAAAGAAGAGGTTTATGTTGAGCAACCAGAAGGGTTTGTGGTGAAGGGCAAAGAACAGTGGGTGTACCGTTTGTTCAAAGCATTATACGGTTTGAAACAGGCTCCCCGTGCATGGTACAGCAAGATTGATGCACATTTTCAGAAATTGGGATTTGAGAGAAGCAAGAATGAGCCTAATCTCTATGTCAAACGCAAAGAAAAAGGAGGTTTAATAGCCGTATGTCTCTATGTTGATGATATGATTTATTTTGGCACAAATGACGCAATGGTGAAGGAGTTTAAAGAGCAAATGATGCGTGTGTTTGAGATGACAGATCTAGGAGAAATGCATTACTTTCTAGGTCTGGAAGTTGAACAAGAGAAGGGAAGAATCTTTGTGTCCCAACGCAAGTATGCAAGAGACTTGGTAGAAAAGTTCGGGTTAAAAGATTGCAATCCCGTACTAATTCCAATGAATACAAACGAGAAGTTGACAGCAATTGATGGAACCGGTGCTGCAGATGCAACTCGGTTTAGGAGTTTGGTGGGAGGTCTGTTGTACTTGACGCACACAAGACCAGACATCACACATGCAGTTGGAATGGTTGCGAGATACATGCAGAATCCAACTAAACAACACATGGGAGCAGCAAAGCGAATTCTTAGGTACATTGCAGGTACAACAAGCTATGGTCTGTGGTACAAGGGTGTTGATGAACCGCGTTTGATAGGCTACAGCGATAGTGACTGGGCAGGTAGCATAGATGATCGAAAAAGCACAACAGGTCAATTGTTCTTCTTTGGCAACAGTGTAATAAGTTGGAGTTCGAAGAAACAGTCAACAGTTGCACTATCAACCGCAGAAGCTGAGTACAATGCAGTGACATCAGCAGCATGCCAAGGTGTATGGTTAAGGCGCTTATTGGAAGAGTTAGATTGTGAGCAGAAAGGTGCAACAATACTCTATTGTGATAATCAGTCGACAATTGCAATTAGTAACAACCCGGTGCATCACAACAGAACAAAGCACATAGACACTCGTCTCCATTTCATACGAGATATGATTGAGCAAAAGATGATAGAGTTGCAGTATGTGAACACGAACCAGCAAGTGGCAGATGTGCTGACCAAATCACTCCCACGTGAGAAGTTCAACTGGTGTCGAGACATGATGAATGTGCTGGACTTTGGATTAAGGGGGGGTGTTGAAAATAATCCAAGTCCGTAATGAATACGGACCGTATCCCAATACGGACCGTATCAGAAGCAGTTTTTATATTTCGGTTTAGAGCAGTTTTTATTTTTCTGTTAAGAGTTAATTAGAGTTAATTGTAAACTTGGACAGCAAGTTGTCTATTTAGACATGTGCAGAAAAGTAGTCAAGTAGTGGGTTGGTTATAGGTTAGTTATAGCAAAGTTAGTGGGGTTAGTGGGGTGCGAAAGGATGCATATGCACCACTATAAATTCGGACCTGTGTATGTTAATTAATCAATGAAAAAATGGAGTTATGAAAAGTTTCGGCTGCTGCCCCTGTTTTCTGTTTTTTCCTCTTTTCCGAAAAACTCCCAACAACTATGGACCACATTGGCGTAATGTTCGCCAGATTGCAGTTACAGAGTTTTTCTCTGCACAGCGGCTGCATGCATCTTCAGATGTTAGAGTCCGGGAGGTTCATGACATGGCCTGCCGACTCTTTCGTTCCTGGAATGCTTCTGCTGGTTCAAAGGGTTTGAGTTATTTTGAGAAAGTTGATCTCAAGGAGAAGCTCTTTCAGCTATCTGTTAATGTGATGATGGTAATGATTGCCGGCAAAAGGTTCTACGGAGACAACATTGAGGATTTGGAAGAGACAAAAAGGTTCAGAGAGACAGTGGAGGAGTTCTTTTCCTTGGCCTACGGTTCAAATACAGAGGACTACCTGCCAATTCTCAAGTTTCTTGGCATGGCAAAAGCGACCAAGAAGCTAAATCATTTGGCTGAGTTGAACAAAGAAATGGCACAGAAGCTCATCGACGAGCATCGGAAACTAGGAGCCCAGAAGAAAGGTAGCATGATCGCAAATTTGCTCGAGCTGCAGAAGGAGAACCCGGAAAAATACAACGATGCAACTATCCAGATAATTGCAGTGGTGAGTAATAATGGACTGTTGTTTTCATTGTTATATATACTTAGAAGTTAGAACATAAGATTTAAAAATATTAAATCCTCCAAAGTAAATATGATTTGTTCTTTTACAAAATTGGACTTATTCTGATTTTTTATTGTTTGCTAACTGACATTACCACCTCTATTACAGAGCTTATTGCAAGCAGGAACTGATATCATATCCAATACAGTAGAATGGGCAATCACTCTTCTCTTAAACAATCCTGACGTACTCAAGAAGGCATCAGCTGAAATCGATGCACATGTCGGTAACAAGCGGCTTGTTCTAGAATCTGATATGCCCAACCTGCCATATCTTCTTTGCATCCTCAATGAGGTGCTCCGCCTCTATCCCGGTGGCCCGCTTCTCGTACCACACGAATCTCGGGAAAATGTTTTTATCGGAGGGTACGAAATTTCACAAGGTACAATGCTTTTGGTCAATGCTTATCACATTCACAGAGACCCGAGTCTGTGGGACGAGCCGATCAAGTTCATGCCTGAGAGATTTGAAAGTGGTAAAACAGAAACCAAGAAGACGATAACGTTTGGAATGGGAAGGAGGAGGTGCCCGGCTGAAGGCCTAGCGATATGCGAAATCGGACTTATGTTAGGGACCCTCATTCAGTGCTTTGATTGGCAAAGGATTGGAGATGAACTGATAGACACGAGTGAAGGTTCTGGTTTGACTCTTTCAAAGGCTGTTCCTCTCGAAGCCATGTATCGTCCGCGCAAATTCATGATGGATGTTCTCTTCACCTTATAAAATGTGGCATTAAAATCGATCTACCTGTTATATTAGGTTTACTCCTTTTTTTATTTGCTCATCTTTGTTGTATGGATTGTTTGTTGTTATATATTTAAGTGTTAGTTACTTCATTTGTGTTATGTTTGTGTACAACCTAGTCAGTTTTGTTTTGTTGTGAGCGATTCATTTGATGTAAAATGCATTGCACTGTTCTATCTTAAAAAGTTGCTATTTAATTTACAATTATGAATTAGCAATTTTTGAACAAATAAAACGCTTGTAAAGTACCAATTTTGTACATGGGAAAATCTAAACTTCAATTTCTTATATTAAAATTCATGGAAATATTCTACATTTTAAACCTTGAATTTTAATATAAAATTCAAGAAAATCTGAAAGGTATTAATTTTCCACAAATAAAACAAGTGTTAGATACCTTCCTGGTGCAAACAGCGGAGTGTACTTTGCAAAACCATACGTTAAGCCATTTTGGGTACGACTTGGGATGCACAAAGACGCTCTGACCAAAGGGGACCCACAAATCAGTGAAACATGTTGTTTTTCGCTGGGTTCAAGAAATAGACAGACTGGGTTTAATGAGATTAAGCTTGGTGCACCAAACTGTCAGCAGCACGACCGACATGAACCGTGCTCCCACAAATTGTCTTCAGTCAACTATTCCAACAAATTAAAATCACAATCGTTGTCAAACAACAAAAGATCCTGACTTGATTATTTATTGCCAAAAATTGAAAATTACACCATAACTAACGCACTTGAGAGTAGGTCCGATGGGTATCGGACCTACTCTGGTTCGATGGGTTTAATCACCGTCGATTTGCTTTTAGATTCGTCTGGAACGCTTTAAAATTCGCGCGTGTTTGTTTTAATGTTGGTGCGCACAAATCTTAAATTAGATCGGACGGTCATCGTACTCGTTGAACCTAAAAATAGGTGCGATGGGCATCAGACATACTCCGTTCTCTAACTAACGACAAGCATGCTGAAAAGCTGCATTTACTCGAGGTAAACTGAAAAGATATCATAATTGAAAGGCCATGAGTAGGGTATTGCTGCCATACTGAACTGTGTTTCGGCGTACTGTGTTTTGGCGTGCCTGAAACGAGGCCATGCCGTGCTAACACATTGAAGTTTCTAGACGTGCCATGCTGCACAGTACAGGAGATGAACACAACACAATACAGTTTGGTATCACATGCTTTTACATGTCGTGCCGGTACTGAGACGTACCGTGCTAGTTTTTTTTTTAGATCTTGATAATTTGTTACTTTAAAAATGTGTGTTAATGTTCAAAAAATCTGAAATAAATTAAATTACATTTTTTTTGTGAATTTTAGTTTTTATTTAAATATTTTGTAGTATATTTGTTTTCGTATAATTTGAGAAAATATTACTAAGGAGTAAAAAAAAATTTAAATTTTATTTGAAACTGCCGTGTCGTATCCGTGTCTCGACATGCCATGCCAATATTTAGACGTGCTGTGTCATGCCGTACCCATGTTTAGACATGTCGTGTTTGAGAAGATTATAATTTTCAGTTGAGAAGGAACCGAAGATTATAATTTTCAGTTGAGAATCAAGATTTAATTTTGTCTTTGTAATTTTTATTTAGACCGAAACTATTTTTTTTTAATAAATACAAAAAATTTTTAAAAGAAAATGTAAATTAATGGACATAATTATCTGAAATCGTTTCCCATTGATTTGTTCATTTCTCAGCCTCACATGGACAAATCATTTAACTAATAATTTGACTGAAAAAAGACTTTTATTTCGGCGTACAACGCAGAGAAAAATCGCCAATAGGATATGCTAATGGGCTACCTGTCTAATTTCAACTGTACTTCTATTATTTTTTAAAATAAATAAATACTCTTGATAAGAATAATATGTTGACTCAATATTTAAGTATTCATTTATTTATTTATTTTTGGATGTGGAACAAGTTTTGTAATTGTAAATATTTAGTTTATTTCAAGATAACAAAAGTTATTTACAATTACAAAACTTGTTATTTAGTTTATCTTAATATATTTTTATAGCATCGGACGGACGAAGATAAACTTGTTTTTACAATTATATTAATATGCTACAAAAATTGTAAACTTGTAAATATTTAGTTTATCTTAATATATTTTTTTATCTCAATATTTAAGCCATCTAACCTTTAAAAAAAGCAAGTTTTGTAAATATTTATTTTATTTTAATTTATATATTGCCTACGTATGCTATTAAAAAATTAATGATATGTTAGCTGCTTTTTATATGTTTATTAATAATACCTGTGTTATATTTTTTCTATAATAAACTAATTACTTTTAATAAAATGATTTTATAAAAACACTTAATTAGCTATTTTTTTTACGCATTATAAGATCCAAAATTTTATATAAACTAATTATGTTTTTTATATGTTCGATCTGGCCTACTTTTAATAAAATGATTTTATATAAACACTTATCTATTTTGATAAATTAAGCATATACTATCTACTTTTAATACAATTATGATCAGTAATGTGATCTGCATACCGTCATCAAATGTAATCATTTAATTATTAAGCAAACTTCTAAATGTTAAAAAAATCACTAAAAGCTTACAAAATAATATAGAAGAGGGCATAAATGCCTCGTTAGTTTTGTGCTCTCAATCATGTCCAGTGTTGAACAAACAGCCGTTTAGCCCGATTAATCATTCAATTAGTCATTAGCTGTGATCAAATCATCACGACTCGTTCATTTTCTGTTTATACAGCCAAATAATTAGTCTTTTTTTATTATTTTTTTCTGAATTTACCCGTCATATGTATTGTACTTTGCCTTGTCTTATTTGAGTTTTTTTTATAAATGACAATTTCATAAAATTTTGTTAATGAACAATGAAACTAAGTTAAAATAAATCTATTTAATAAGTTTAATGAGTTAAATTATTCATTTTTAATAATTATATGTATATGCACATAACTTTAAGGAAAACACAAAATTATTTGTAAAATTTTAATTAATTGATCATGTACTGATTAATCGCTTAACGATACTTCGTCCGTCCAATGAGCGCATACTGTTATTTGCAACACTGATTATACCCCACATCATTATTTTCATTTTTAAAGTCGAAAAAGTCGATTTGAATGACCGAACAGCTCAATATGACCTCCGGTTTAAATTGCTTGAAGACCATATATCATTTTTTTGGAAATATTTAATGTCTTTTTTGGATAGATAAAAATCATTGTCTTTTAAAAGATTTTGTACTGATTTTGTATCTATCTAAAAATTAGTAAAAAAATTCAAACACTTTAACTATTTAATATTCATAAGAAATTCTTCCATCTAAATTTCGATCATACAATATTTTACTCAAAGAATATTGCCTTTGTCAGTAAATTAAAAACCAAATTTCTACAAATTTTAAAGTTATTGACGTACATTTTTTATGTGGATGTTCTAACCGGATAACGACCTAAATTTTTCCGAAATTCATCGAACCGCTCACCATTTCATGGTGAAGAAGCTAGTTTATTTTCAACTGCCAACATTTATTTCTTTTGTATCATATATATGGTATAAATAATTTTACCAACGTAATACGCACGTGCCAATAAAAAAAGGCCCTACCAGAAACGCTGTTGACTCAGAAGAAAGAGCAATATAGTGCACTGATGAATGAGTTCCAAAATTGTCAATTATATAACTTGACAAGTCACAACTAACAACAAACACCAATAAAGAAGGAAATAAATCTGCTGTTATTCCAACCATTGGTTTTTATTGAGATTCATGCATGAACAAGACTTCTCCCTGCGATTAGCTCATGAAAAATTTCAACGGTTTGGATCGGAATAACAAGTTTCTGTTAGATTTATTTCCAATGAAGAATTAGGAGGTGATTAGGTAGGTGGTTTTTGGGGTGGACTATTGGCCTGGAGTCTGGTAGTGGTCCCTATCGTTATAGAAGATACTCAAACCCCGTTTTAAGGATTCCTGCAACTACTTACATGTGGCCATTCGTGTAACAAATTAGGTATTGTGTAGTTTGTTGTTTATATTGAATGATTTATTTTTGTTTGATACATTAGCGATAACACCAACATTTTAATAAAGAATAAAGATTTTGGTACCCACAGTCGTTGAGTACCCGCATTGTACCCGCAGTTGATTCATTTTTCAATTAACTTCCATAACGGTATAACTAACTTTGTCAATCATTAAATCACCTTGAAAAACGTGTAAAAGATAGTCCAGTTTTTTTCTTTAAAATACTTGATATCTTAAGTATAAATACTTGATGAATTATATATGAATATTTGATATATTAGGTATGAATACTTTCTATTTTGTATGAATACTTTTCATATTTGAATATTTGATACTTTGAAAAACGTGTAAAAGTATGTCATCATGGATCTCATTTGAAAGAGAAAAAAAAAATAGAACACGTTCGTGGTTTTAGATTTGCAAAATTCCTCATAGATCGTCCCAAAAATTGGTTAGATTGAACGGAGAAAAAAAAAACCACCTTGAAAAACGTGTAAAAGATGGGTAGGTATTGTGTCCAGTTTTTTTTTAAATACTTGATATCTTAGGTATGAATACTTGATGAATTATATATGAATACTTGATAATTTAGGTATAAATACTTTCCATTTTGTATGTGAATTAATTTAATCAATGAATGTAGCACTAGTGGTGTGATCCACGTGACTTTTTGGTTGTGGTCCCCAATGCAGTCTGACAGTTACTGACCTCGAAAATTAATGGTCTCCAGTTTTGGAAAAGTAATGGTCCCCAATTCATATATCATATATGTAGTTCATTGTATAGATATAAATACTTGTCTTGTATAGGTATAAATACTTCACAATGTTACTATTAATACTTGTAAAATAAAATTACAGTTTTGACAGTTTAGGTCTCCAAAAACAGTTATGACAGTTTAGGTGCGGTTCCCAAAAACAGTTATGATAGTTTATGTGCGGGTATAATGCGGGTACTCAACTGCGGGTACTCATATCAGCTTCCTTTAATAAAACATAGATGCAATTATTTGAGTTCCTTGTTATTGTCATGACTATAATTTTATTTTTGAGAAATACGTAAATTTAATTAAAAAAGAAAAATAATAAAGCAGAAGCAATGATTCATGTTGGTTTTGGGTTCCAAATGTCCGTGCTTACCGCTTCAATATTCACGCATATGAAGCACGCACGAATAATGAAGCGAATCGGATGGTTCCAAACGGTCATCGGACTGATTTGGGTTTCAAGAACGCTACGATCTTGGAAAATGAATTAATATGTGCTTCTCTGGACGAATATGAAAGAGTAGTAAATGTTATGTGGGCCCGATGAACAATAATTGGGCTGCTCCCAACTGTCAACTTAATTCTTTAGAGCGTCAGCCATGTTTCATTATACATTATGAATTCGAAATCCAGATAGCGAGAACCCCGGATGGGTCGTGGCTTGACTTCCAACCTTTACTTGAAAACAAATACCTAATTGGTGATCTGCGATGATCTGTGGTGCTCAACCTCAAGACGCTTAAGACGAATAATCAAAGAAAGAACCTAAATTGCAACACATTACAGTAAATAAAATATAAATTACAGTCAATTAAAACTAAGTTGCACTATAATCAGAGCTAGCCTAAAATACACTAAATTAAATTGTACTACTTCAATCTAATTTAAACTAAATTAAACTAAATGATTCTAAATTGGCATGTAGCATGTAATTAACGTGCGTCAATAAATTATTACTAGGCTACAACGGCCCATAAGGCCTAGCCCTCCTCTTTCTCTCAGATTATTAATTACTGGGCTCTATGGAGTCCTTGTAATGGGCCTTCAATTAATTATCCCGATCCAATGCGAATCTTATTACCTGATCTAAATTCTAATTCCGTTTTGCCCCAATTCAAAAGCTAGCTATCTTGTTCCAATTCCAATTCCAATTCCGCTTTCCCCCAGACAATCCATTTCTCAGTTCTCACATACGCTACGTACTCAAATCAAATGTACTCAACTACTCATTACACTACAGCCCATTTTTTCTTTTAGGGTATTAATAAAAATTGCGGGAAGATGTTGGACTCACAATGATTTTGTCATCCAATAGGAACCCAAGGTTGTAGCATACTCGAATGTAGATTATTAAAGTGCTCTTTAAAAAATAATTTTCTTAGAACATTTGGTGCACAAATTTTAATTTGAAATAATTTCATGATCTTTACTTGAAAGAAAGCTAGAAAAACTTAAAAAGAGGAACTTTTGATTCGTTAATATTATAAGTTGTACACACAAGAGGAAACAGAGAGAGGTACTTTTTGCTAAAAGAATCTCCCACGATTAAAACAAACAAGAAAAGTAATAATTAAATATTCAATGAATATTTTGATATGTTTATTCAGCTATCACATGATCACCTCATCACTCATGAATCTTGTAAAGAGTCTAAACAAGAAGTTTTTCGGAACAAATAATTGTGAAACAATAATTTTAAATTAAATGAAAGCAACTGATGTAAAACTATAATTTTAAGTTAGAATTCCATATACGCTATGCTAAGTGGTACTAGAATCGATTCATGTTATGAAGATAGCTGAACGTTAACTGAACTAACATATTGATATTCGCTTGTAATGTTACAATGTATTAAAATATTTTTATACAGTACTTAACCATTGGATATAAACCAGTCTAGTATTGATATTCTGTAGTTCATCTATCTAATCAAGGGTATTATGCCTAGAAAAGAAAAGAAAAAACAAGGCCTTATAAAAAAGCCGAAAAGCAGAGAAAGAGAAAAAAAAAAAAACAGAGGAGATCCAGACAACCAGCAAAAAGTGGCTAAGGACAAAAATTGACTGTTGGCTTAATCATTCTTAAGAGGAGATGAATTGAAGAAGAAAAAAGAATTGAAACAAATACAAAATCAATGAAGATGAGTTCCCATAAGCAAAGAAAATTCTTACCAATTATTACAAATCATATAATAAATTGAATGGTAAATTCATTTCTATCCAGGGTCAAAGGAGGGACTCCTATTAGAAGTCATCTTCCGAAATATCTTCAGAAAGATCTTCGGAAATATCTTCAGAAAGATCTACAAAATAATTGGACAATAGTTTATTTAGCAGCAACAAATAAATACTAAAAAAAATGAAATATTCATTTTGTCGAACTGTAGCTGTTTAGTTAGTCAGCAAATCCTACCAAGGGCATTTAGCTGACTTCAGAAAGTTAAAGAGTTCATTTGTGTAAAATCTACTATATTCAAATATTAATTAAATTACGAACCTGATTCGATTAATTTCAGGTCCCCAATTTCAATGTCAGGGCAGCTGCAGTGAAGAACACGCACATAGCAAGACCCAGATGGAATCAACCCATCTGGAAGAACACGAAGCAAATGACAGAATTTGATTTCCAACCTTGTAAGTGATGAAATGCTCTGTCTGCCGATATATGACTTTTTATGAGAGGAATCACCAATTGACTCAGTAGATTCCATCAACTGCAGTCCATGCATCGTTATTGATTTCAGGACATGACAAGAGGAAATTTCCAGTCTAGCCAACTTATCCAGATTCCCTAGTCCGGTAATCAACTCCAGGATGTCACAACTAAAAATCTGCAATTCTTCAAGCTGGGAAGGCAACTGCTCCAGCTGCAGAACTCGGATACTACGACAGTCAACAATGCGGAGGTGCTTGAGAGTGTGAAAATTGCAGAATGGAAGAGATTCAATATAGTAACAAAATTCTAACCCGATTTTCTGTATTGACTGCAAGGAAGATGGATCACTCATCCATCTTGGTACTGTGGCTGAAGAATAATATGTTAGTTGGAGTTTCTTGAGGTTTGGATGTGGCTGGAGGGATTCTAACCAAGAAAAAGCTGCATCATGGACACCGACCCACTTGTCCTCACAAGCTTCTGGTTTGAGGCTTAATATCACATCTGATTCCTCAGGGTACTCTAATTCTTTCAAATAAGTTTGCCAGCTTAAATGCAAAGTTTCAAGTTTGCATTTATTTCTCATGTTAGCACGCTGGGCATCTTTTAAATTACTCATTCCATAAATAGAGAGATTTCCTTCAAGGTCCGTTATATCCTTTAACCAAGCTATAGTTTTAACTCTCAATCTTGCTCTCATTGTCTTTATTGCCGGAAAATTAACAAGCCCATGCGGGACATAATCCACGAAATGATAACCTCCAATAAATAATCTCAGTAAGTTATTAAGTGAACCGAGTGATTTTGGTAGATTTTTCCTAAGATTGCTAGATTTAATATTTAAAAACTGTAAGTTAAGAAGATTACCAATACTTTCTGGTAGATATTGAAGGTAAGCACAATCAAGAATTAAAGTCTGCAGGTTGTAAAGGAGGCCAATGGATAGTGGCAACATTTCAAGATGTAAAGATGTAAGTCCAAGATAGGTTAGATGTTTCAACTCCGAAATGGAATCAGGAATCCCTATCAAATATTCCCCTTTCAATTCCAAAGCCCTGAGTAATTCAAATTTAGTGAGACTACATATGTGCACTCTTCTTGAACATTCTTTATAATATTCCGGCAACTCCGAATTTAGGTCCACAGCCTCTGTATTGTTTATACAATACTCATGATCCAAATCTCCATTGCATGCTCTCAGATCCGTAAAAATAGTTCTTAAACCCTTCAGATTTTTTTGGAGAGTTTGATTTACATATCCAACGAAACCACCTACATACAAATGGCAAGCTTCTTGCGGAACATTTTCCTTTTGAATATCAAGTGGCTGGTTGACCACCGAATAATGTTCATTCTCAGAATTAAGTCGAGCAAGGTCATGCATTATATCGTGCAACTTACAGCATTCTGAAGGTTCAAGAAAGGACCTCTCTTGTAACTCCTCATAATATTCACCAGCAATTTCTTCGATCCTTCTTTTGCTACTGGATTCGATGTAGCCATGAGAGATCCATAACTCTATCAAATCCATCTTTACTAATGTGTAATCTTTTGGGAACATGGAACAAAACAAAAAACATGGCTTAAGTCGGGGAGGTAAATGAGCATAGCTGATCTGAAGCGCTGGGAATATATCATTCGATGAATTTGATTCCCAAAGGTCACTTTCTAGAATCTCTCTCCAACCCTCTTCATTTGTTTCATGTCTAAGGAGACTTGCAATCGACTTTACAGCCAAAGGTAACCCACCACACTTTCTCATAATATCCCTTCCCATATCTACCAAGTGTGTTGGCACAGTGTCACTTGTACCAGTAAATGCATAATGCTGGAACAACTGCCAACACGAACTTTCAGGCAAGTTACTTGGCCTGAGTTGCATTGTTGTTTGCATGACCTTTGCAACCTTATTACTTCTTGTTGTCACAAGAATTCTGACCATTTTTGCTTCTTTAAAAGAAACCTGAAACAACTCCCAAAGATTTTGATTCTCATTCCACACGTCATCTAAAACAAGCAATATTGCTTTTCCCTTGATAGTTTTTGCAAGAACATCTTGTAATGGGCTCAACTCACTCACACCACAATTGTTTTTGGAGAATGATTCAATGGTTGCTTTGATGAGTCTGCTGACATCAAATTCATCAGACACACATACCCACCCATTTAAATCAAAGCACCGAGAAACCCTACGATCTTTGTAGACAAGTTGGGCAATGGTGGTTTTTCCGAGGCCACCTTTGCCAACAATTGAAATGACTGAGAATGTCTTTTCTTTTTCAGTTAGTAAGAAATCGATGACCTTTGAAATGTCAGCATCTCTGCCAAAAATACTCGCCTCATCCACCATGTGACCCGTTGGGGGTCGTAAAATTTTGTTGTTTGGACGCCTCTCTCCATCACTCTCTCTTAATTGGAGAGCCCCACGGTCCTTCGCTATTTCATCAAATCGACCTCTTATTTCTTTAAGCCGATTAACCATGTCGTCAGGAATTGAAACAATGTACTGTAAAAAATAAATGTATTACATATGTCAAATTTCATAATTTGTTAACTAAAACTCATAATTAATTGATCAAGTGACGACTCTAATGTTTGATTTTGAAATCTAGTAATAAAACAAGTCACCTCTTCAGTGAATGTCAATCCATCTAAAAAAAAAGAGAAAATTCAAGAATCCACAATTGACTTTTAGTACCACACAATAGTGTATTGAAAAAACCCGCCCGGTCCAGGACCGGACTGGCCAACCCGTGGACCGGACCGTGCTCCCAATCCGGACCGGACCGTCCCTTTGCTAGGCACGGGTCTAGCAAGGCTTGGGTTCATATTTTTTTCGCTAGACTCGTGTTGGATCGAACTGTGTTGAACCCGTGGGACCATCTCGGACCGGACCGGAGCAAACCCGGACCGCCCTGTGTTGAACCGGACCCAACCCGCCCCAACCCAGACCCGGACTCGCCTACCCCCTAACCCGGACCCGGACCCGGACCCGCCTAACCCCCCCAACCTGGACCCGAACCCCCCCCCCCAACCCAAGCCCGGACCCGTTCCAACCCTCCCCAACCCGCCCAACCCGTTAAATTCAAATTTTTTTGAAAATTAACGGCTCCAATTCCCCCCCCCCAAAAAAAAACTCCATAAATAAACCCTCATCCTTCATATTTTTCCTCATCAAATCCTCATTATTCTCAATCTCTCATTCTCTCAATCTCATACTCTCATTATTTTCATTATTCTCAAATTTTAATTTCATTATTAAAAAAAAGAGATATATTTGCAAATTTATTTCATTCAACAATGATGCAAACGGAATTACGAAGTTTGGCACCTCCTGCAAGATTTGAAGGTTAGATTTAGTTTATGTTAGATTAAATTTTGTTAGATTTTGTAGAGTAATTTAAAATTTAAATTGAAATATTGAATGTTAGATTTATTTTATGTTAGAATTAGTTTAACTTAAATTAATTTTTGTTAGATTTTGTAGAGAATGTTAGATTTAGTTTCTGTTAGATTTATTGAATGTTAAATTTAGTTTAAATTGAATGTTAGATTTAGTTTATGTTAGATTTATTGAATGTTAGATTTATTTTTGTAGAGTAATTGGACTCTAAAATTGAATGTTAGATTTAATTTTTCGTAATTTAATTTTTAAGTTCGGATTTATTTTGATTTTAATATGTTAGATTTATATTTAAATATGTTAGATTTTATTTATAAATATGTTAGATCTAATTTTGAATATGTTAGATTTATTTTCATTTTGGATTTATTTTTAATTTAAATTTTAAGTTCGGATTTTTTAATTTGCACTTATATATCCACAAAAATGTTAGATTTTAATATGTTAAATTATGTTAGATTTATTTTTGAATATGTTAAATTTATTTTTAAATATGTTAGATATGTAACATATGTTAGATTTTAATATGTTACGTTAGATTTATTTTTAAATTCGAATTTTTAGTAATTTAATTTTTAAATTCGGATTTTAATATGTTAGATTTATTTTTAAATAGGTTAGATTTTATTTATAAATATGTTATATTTTTTTTAATATGTTAGATAATTAGATATATTTTTTAATAGGTTAGATTTTAATTTATAAATATGTTAGAATTATTTTTGAATATGTTAGATATGTTAGATTTTAATATGTTAGGTTAGATTTATTTTTAAATTCAGATTTTTAGTAATTTAATTTTGAAATTCGGATTTATTTTGGTTTAATATGTTAGATTTATTTTTAAATAGGTTAGATTTTATTTATATAAATATCTTAGATTTATTTTTGAATATGTTAGATAATTAGATATATTTTCTAATAGGTTAGATTTTATTTATAAATATGTCAGATTTATTTTTGAATATGTTAGATTTATTTTTAAATATGTCAGATATGTTAGATTTTAATATGTTAATTTAGATTTATTTTTAAATTTGGATTTTTTGTAATTTAATTTTTAAATTCAGATTTATTTTGATTTTAATATGTTAGATTTATTTTTGAATTGGTTAGATTTTATTTATAATATGTTAGATTTATATTTAATTTTGTATTTATTTTTAATTTAAATTTTAAGTTCGAATTTATTTTTAATTTGCACTTAAATATCCACAAAAATGCTAGAAATCCTTAAAAATGCAAACTATACAAAAATTATGTTAGATTTATTTTTAAATATGTTAGATTTATTTTTTAAATGTTAGATTTAATTTAATCTTTAATTTCGGATTTATTTTGATTTTGAACTTAATTGTCCTCAAAAATGCTAGAAACCCATAAAAATGCAAACAATACGTAGAATCATGTTTGATTTATTTTTAATATGTTATATTTATTTTTAATTTGTTAGATTTATTTTTAAATATATTAGATTTATTTTGTAATTGTTAGATTTAATTTAAATTCGGATTTTTATTAATTTAATTTTTAATTTCGGATTTATTTTGATTTTAATATGTTATATTTATTTTTAGTGTGTTAGATTTATTTTTAAATATGTTAGATTTATTTTGTAAATGTTAGATTTAATTTAATCTTTAGTTTTAGATTTATTTTGAATATGTTAATTTTAATATGTAGAAAAAATGACATCTCTTTCTCGTGAACAAATGGTTGAGCAAATGGTGGAGTCCTTCTCCCACGAAATTTTTGAAGACCCGCATCCTAACCCTCCTCCACCATCGTATTTTTCTAACTATTATCCACAAAATTCTCATCCACCACTGCTGTATTTTTCTCAAGATCATAACTATTATCCACAAAATACTAACCCTACACCACCACCGTATTATCCAATAAATACTAACCCTACATATAGTGGAGCGGGAGCTAGTGGTTCTAACTAATCAAGTCAATACACCGTCTCACCTCACAGTACCCTGAAGGACTACGACCGCGTTTCACGCCATCACCCGCTATACAGTCTCCTTCGACAAGTGTCCCGCCGTCACCAACCGAAGATGTACCAACAGAAAAGAGGAAGAGGAAAACCACAAAACTCAAATACGAGGCTAGTTAGTGGCGTTTTTATCAAGTGACCCACCATCCTAATGGCACCAAGCGAACTTTAAAATGTAAGGTAAAAGATTGCAAGAACTTTTACGAGTATCGAAAAAGTAATGGTATGTCTATATTTAAGAAACACGCTGAAGTTCAAATGAACAAAAATGAGGAACCACAAGAAATAGCGGACGGTCACTTAGTCCAAACCCTTATGAACTCAGATGGTACTAGAACCGACCAAAAGTATGATGAAAAAATAATGCTTAGTTAATTTGCCCGATATATTGCTCACAAAGAACAACCAATAAGTATGGGTAATTGCTTGAGTTTTGTCCGGTTGATAATTAGAGGGTGTGGTGAACCAATGTACAAGAGGTTCCATCATAGAAAGATGGTAAAAGAATTAAAAAAACAGTATACCGACTGAAAAAACGACCTACTAGCTATATTTGCAATTGCAAATTATAAGGTTTTAATTACCTCGGATATTTGAACTGTCGGTAAACATGGACTTGGGTACTCTTGTATTACCGCGCATTATATCAATGATGGTTGGGTATTACAAAAAAGTGTCTTAAGCTTTCGGGTGTTGGACTCTCTGCATAGTGCACAAATCATTTACCAATCCATTGATTATTTTACCTGGTCACTAACTCCAATCATGAATGGTACAATGTTTCACCAAAAGTTTGCTTGTCATATACTTAACCTTACCGTAAAGGCGGGCCTTAAAACAGAAATGTTAAAGAATTGATTATTAAATTTAAGTAAGGTCTTGCCCACATTTTCTCAAACGGTTTAATAAAACAACGTTCGCGGGTTTGTGTGAAAGGTTGGAATTGAATAAATTGAAAGTACCTTGGGATATAGATACCCGTTGGAATTCTACATATAGGATGTTGCACTGATACCTTCCTTACAAGCATGCTATAGGAGAGACCTGGAGAAACTCTAACGATAGAAGTGAATTGGAACTATCCGAGGGAGAATGGCAGCAAATAACAAGCCTTAAAAAATTCTTTGGATCCTTTTTCAATGCAACCGTCAAACTATCCTGCTCGTACACACCGTCGGCACATGAGTTACTTCACCATCTCTACATTATTTCCAAGGTGTATCGTGAGATGGAAAATACTGAAAACCATTATTCCTCTCTCTAACCGATTGTAGAAGTCATGAAAAATAAATTTCTGAAATATTGGAAAGAGGTACCTCTCGTGACCATTATCACAAACTGCCTTCATCCGGCATTCAAGAAGAAGTTCACGATAAAAGTATTTCAAAGGTACAAGAATAATCTACATTTGGATCCAACATTGGAGGAGGCATGCGTGAACAAAGCATTAGATGAGATGTTTAGCTTATGCAACTCAAGAATAAATGTCAACCAACCGTCTTCGACCCGTCGCAGCGTTAGGTATGAATATAAATATACATGCATTTTTAATCTTTATTATTTATAATATCTACATTATTTGTCTACTAATTTTTTTTATTTTATAATACTGATAGGAACGACAGCAGTAGTGGATTGTTATCAGATTTTCAGGATGATAAAAACCCACACACATCCCATAATAACACAAACGAATTAATAAGCTATTGTTTGGCGAAGAACGAACATGAATCCGTTGACATCATGGAGTATTGGAAGAAGAATGCAAGTGCATATCCAACGCTAGCGATGATGGCCCATGATATATTTGTCATGCCCGTGTCAACCGTCCCTTTCGAATCATGTTTTAGTTCGGCGAACATGATCTTCACCGACAGACGCAGTAAGTTGGGTGCACATTTTTTCGAGAGACTTGTGTGCTTGAAAGATTGAATTGATGTTGAAACTTGCACGCAACATGAATCCATGGAAGCAACTTCATCCGGTGTCGAAACTCAAGAAAGCGGTACCGAGTCCGAGGCTGAGGAGGATTCAGACGGTGAGCGAGAGAACGAACTATGGTATATGAACAACAAATTCTATATAGGTAAAGGAGGGTAACTTCTTTTAAATTATAAATTTCTAACCTCTTTTAAATTATAACCTCTTTTAGTGTCAGTATAAATTTCTAACCTCTTTTAAATTATAAATTTCTAAATATTTCAATTACTTTTTTAAATTATTCATTGAAAAATTACTAACAAAAAAAAAAGTTAGAACTCCGCCTATGTTATTTTAGATTGTCGGTTCCAAATCCGGAATAAAGAAGGAGGGTAACTTTGAAATAACAAAATTGTTGAAATGTCATGAATTTTGATTTATATTTTATTATAACAAAAATTGTTGAGTTGAAATAACAAACTTGTTAAATTGAAAAAAAAAAAAAATTAACTCTACTAGAGGCAAAGTCACAACAGTGGGTAGAGGCAGCAGACCCAAAAGAAAAAAAAAAAATTGGACCGAACTGGACCGGATCAGGACCCGGACCGGACCGGACCTAAGACCGGACAGGACCGTGGACTGTGAGAACCAAGAGTTAAGGACCAGACTGGACCTAGGACCGGACCCGGCCCGCACCGGACGGTGGACCTAGGACCGGCCCCTTTTCAAATCAGTACCACAATAAGAATAAAAGAAAAGAAATACACTAGCACAATAAGAATCCATTTAATTTGTATATGCACAAGACACTAACCTCCATCTGCTTTCTCTGATGAGAACCGGAAGCCTGAGAAGCCTTTCTTGCCTCTACTTGGACACGTGTAACGTCGTACCGGTACTCGCTGAGCACATCCTCGGAATCAGAAGCTACCTTCTTGAGCTCCTTTAGCCAGTGCTTGACATAGTGGTCTCTGATTTCCCTCTCCTCTGCATCAAGCAACGTGGCCTTGATTCCCTTGAGAGTTACCATCAGCCTCTCTATATGATCCTGGGCAGCAAGAGCACGCGCCTTTTCGGAGTTGTTAGAATTTGATGAAGAGGAAGAAGGAGCCTGGGCAGAGGCTGTAATTGAGGGGAGCAATTTGGTGCCAAGAGAGAGCAGAGAGTTTATCAAAGTCGTTGCCATTTTGCTCTGTAGATTTCTGTGGAGAGGCTCAGTAGGAGGAAAGAACCTTAGATCTGGGTTGTGAAATGTGAAAATGAGGAATGAGAAATGAGTAAAGAGCAGCAGATCTGAGGAGGAGGTTAGGTAAGGTAAGCTCTTGGAAGACTTTGTACGGAACAAAAGTGACTATGCGTATGCTCTGTTCCTTAGATCTGAGTTGTAGAAATGAGAAATGGGTAATGAGCAGCAGAGTCCTCAGATCTGATGAGGGGTAAGCTATAGTATAGGCAAAAAAGTTAAAATTCCAAGTGGTTTCTGCTTTCTGAAATAATGCACTTTTAATATTCGTGGGAAGCGCTCCCTTATCGATATCGCCACTTAATAGATTTATTAAGCGCTGCTTTATCGTGTGACTAGCTAGTCACTGATTGAATCCACTTAATATAATTTATTAAGTGGGTGGTTAGTTAACTTTACCCGTGACCCCAAAACAATTTATTATTTGATTACTAAAATAATTTATTTTTGGTAGGTAAGGAAAATTGAATTGGTAAACCAGCCACTGATTGAATCCACCGTAGCAAAGAGATGCTTTTAGTACGAAGCTAAACAATATTTTTTCTTTTTATCAGGCGCTATCTATATTTCATGAGTAAATCATATATAAACGCAAGCAAAAAATTGAGATATTTAATTTGTTTATTAATTTTTTGTTATTACGTCTAAGATACAATGATTTAAAGATATATATATTTATGGTGTATAACGCAAGTAAACATTGAATTCTTTCTTTTTAATAATTTCTTATTTTGTCTAAGATAAAAAACTTTAAATATATTCAGTAAATATTATACTACAGACAAAATATAGATTACCATTTAAGAAAAGATTTTTGTTTTTCTTTTCATTGAAAACTTGTCATTTGTTCAAATTAAGAGATCTGAGCATGCTTAGCTAGTTAGTTTTAATGCAAGTTTGAAGTTATTATTGTTGTACGATTTTTGTAAAAATGTACAACACAATATGATATCTTCGATTTGCACTAAGTTGACGTTATTTCTCATTGGACTTCCTGATACTAATAACTTTTTTATATAATTTGAATTTAGAACCAATCTATTTTTATATTATTCATTGGTATTGTTTAAAAATTATTGTTTTCATTGGCCAATTTTTTTATGAAAATATGTCATTTTGTATGAGATTCTTATTTTTGTTCTCTTATAATATGTACACGTTGCAACGTACAGGCACAATACTTGTATATTTATGGTGTATAACATATGTAAAAGGTGGTGACATTGAATTCTTTATTTGTTGAAGAGCACATTAATTGAATTATTTCATATTAATAGTTTCTTGTTTTTTATTGTTGAACTTGATTGCTTTTGCCTTTTTTTTTATCAGAATATTCAATAGTACCACCATAACAGAATGGTATTTAGAAAGGCATCATGTGTCTCTGTTTATGATTCATTTTAGCTGCACAGGATATATCACATCAACCCCTCAAATTTATATTAATTTATACACCCCTGCTTACCCATATATTTTTGTTTTGGGCATTTTAATAGAAATTACAAGTAAGTCTTTATCAGAAATATGACCCATGTTCCATAGGGCATATGAAGGTTCTTGTTTCTTTTAGAAAAATGCACAAATTTTTAAGCTAAAACGTATATGCAAAATTACTTTTGTTATGAAATTAACAAAGAAGTATACTTGGCATGAAAATTCCCAATCACCATGTGAGTGCAATTGATTGCTGCCACAGCAAATTCCTAGTACAACATAAGCAAACATTTAATACAGAGAGAAAGGGAAAACGAAGAATCATCTTATTGTAAGTGCTAAAGTTAGTTCTCTGATAATTCTCTTGTTTAGTACAGTAAAACAAAAAAGAAATAAAAAGTTCTTAGAGAGCTTAAAATTAAGGCAAATATCTACTTAATTATTCTCTCCAGTACTGAATTATTACACTTCATTTAATTAGGTCGTTCAAATTTCCTTTGGTTCAATCAAGGTTGATCTTAATTAACAATGCACATGGTTTCATCAATCTCCTCAATTAAAAAAAGATTATGTTCCACCACATTATTTGACGATTCCACATGAGGACAATTGGGGGAGGGCACAACTTTAACTTATATATTGGAACTACTGATTTGAATACAAAATGCTTCCTTACCTACTTCCAAAGATAATTTATTTTAACAAAAAATAAGTAGGGGTGGTTGAACTTATTCTTTTGCCTATGGAACTGCAATAGACTGCCCGGACGATCTTATCTTGTTCATCTCCCTGGACTAAAAGATCAAAATCAAATATGATTTCACAAGTAAATAAGAAATTAAATTAACAAGTAGATGAATAAATGGAGCAAATATTTGAAGTTAGAAATTACTCCGTCTGGATAAAAAAAAAAGTTGGTGATAGGGCCTCCCTTTTATATCCCCAGAAAGATGTTAGAATATTACACCAGCAAACGTGGGAAATATTTGAAGTTTGAATATTGAAAAGCTTGCATTCTCTTCTAGTTAGGAATAAGAAATTGCATATAGCAAAGGCGATTTTAAAATTCCAGCCGTTTAATTCGAAGTGGATTTTTTTCAAGTATAACAAAGAAGGATACTGTTATTTTGTTTTTTGTTTTCTAGTTCTCTTTTTTTAACCTCAGAGATGGTCAAAGGAACTCCAATCTGTATATATATATATACCTTAAGTTTGATGGATATTCAGTACAGTACAGTGCCAGCTTTTTCGATTTTGTCATTTTTGGTCCTCGGATAAGTCAAAATTCGCACTAGATGAAAATTCGACGTTCCTCAGATAACCCCCTACCCTATCTACTAGTAAAAAACGATTGATTCTACTGAACAATTTTATCTAATTGCTAAAAGAGAAACAAAATGCTCGAATATAGTTT
>JAJGRW010004049.1:0-15712 GCA_025461045.1 Carex parvula | reverse complement strand
TAGGTAGAAAATCAACTTTGAATGGTCTAGAATCTTTAGATCAAGACAATAGTAAAAAATTCTAAGAAATGTAAAATTTAGTCAACAAGTACTTTTCGTATGGAGATCATGTTGAACGGTTCAGATCAAATAGTAAATAATCATTACTTTTGAATGGTCTAGAATCTTTAGATCAAGTTTACCTATCTAAAAAAATAGTAAAAAATTCTAAAAAAATACAAAATTTGATCTGCAAGTACTTTTTATATGGAGATCATGTTGAATGGTTCAGATCGACTGTTTGGACTTTGAAAAGGAAGATATTGATCCATAGTACGGACCAATATGCGCTATGCATAGTACCATAGCCTCACTCTTAAGGTCAAATCAAAACCATACCAAGAATAGGCAATCTATAGCTTAAAGGGTTAACCAAATAAGAGCACTGTTCTGGACTTCGGACTTTGGTATACACAAGACAGTATATTTTTTTATAACTCTTGTAATATTCTTTTTTTTTTTCATGAACATAGGTACATCTTCACATTTGCCTTGGGTGCTGGTCCAGTGACAGGCATGATAATAGAACTAAGCAGTGCTCAGACACGATCTAAGGTCATGGGGTTTAGCTTCACTGTACATTGGGTAAGTATTTTGTACAAAATTAATAGATAAAATAAATGAAACAATCTCTTCATTTTACCTGAATTGGTAAGAAAAAAAATATATCAGATCATGCAAATTCAGTCCCTCTGTTCTCTACGAATGCAAGAAAAATGCTATGCTTATATCAGTATTAATGGTCTAGTTGATGCAAAATGGTATTGGCTTGGAGGTAGCTTAGATAGAAAGTTAATTTAGGAGGCAAGGTTTGTTGATATCTTTTAAAGAGGAACTATTTATTAAGAACATTTCATGAACTTCTGGAAGAACGAATGTGGACTGAATTGCTAATTTCTGTAATAAATAAATTGTTGTTGCTACCCATTTACAACTTATATATCGCTCCTAGCAACTAGATGCAACTAACTTTCAAATTTTTAAATGTCCAGGTGTGTATTTCGTGGTGGGTCTATATTTTCTAGAACTGGTTGGCAAGTTTGGAGTTGGTGCAGTATATTCAACTTTTGGAGGGGTCTCTTTGTTAACTGCTGTATTCGCGTATTACTTTATAGTTGAGACGAAAGGCCGGTCGCTTGAAGAAATAGAAAATGTCCCTCAGCAGGCGTTCTTGATACAAACTAATTAAATTTAATATTTTTAGTATAGTTCTTAAATTATGCAGAAATAAGTCAGGAGTTGTACTTGGCAAAGTAATAACAGACCTTCCAAAATGATTACTTTTATATGTTCTCCAAAAATGACAACTCATTTGAAACCATTGGTTCCACCAACTTTTTTTCAATCTAACCTTAACATTAGTAGGTCGGGAAATTGATACCGAAACAAGCAACGGGAAGCTTCAAATTGAAAATTGATGGTCTCTTCAGTCACATTATTCATCAAACAAAAGTAGAGCAAATCATCAACAGCTAATGAGAAAGTCATGATTGAAAGTTCTTGGGTTAGGATTGATTGGGGTGTGGGGGATGGAGTGTCAAACCATAAATGAAATATCATGTTTTGGGTTTTTTGTACTGTACCAGATTAACATTAAATTGCTGGCTGAGGTTCTGATTTTGTAAGTGCAGAGGGTCAGTTTTGTTTCAAACAATTGGAAGAGGGGAAATTTTGAACTTGTAAATTTTGAGCAAAGTGAAGTTGGTCCGTTAAGTTTAGAGGTGGCACAGATAGTGTCAGTGTCATTTTATATGATATTCCACTTTAAAATAAGCATACTGATTTGGTTCCACCCATTTACTATATTGGATTGTATTGCCAAATTTCATAAGTTTTGGTTTTTTACTTTCATATGTTCCCGATAGACTAATATGGATTTTTTTTTTTCTAGAGTGAGGCTATGGCAATGCGCGGGTTGGTATGAGCTATGAATTCATATCTTCGTTTTCAAAGTCAAATAGTCGATCCATACCACTCAATATGATCTCCATATGAAAATGTACTTGAAGATCAAATTTATTTATTTTTTTAGAATTATTTATACTATTATTTTAGATAAGTAGAAAATCACATAATCTAAAATGTTTGAACCATCTAGAAGTAGTGATTTTCTACCTATCTAAAAAATAGCAAAAAAATTCAAAAAATAAAATAAAATCTGGTCTCTTTGCACATTTTCACATGAAGATCATGTTGAATGGTTCAAATCGATTATTTGAGTTCTAAAAATAGAGATATAGATCCATTGCACGGACTGATTTGCACTTTGCAAAGTACCATAGCCTCACTCTTCTTTCTATTTAAAAAAAATAAATCAAGCATAAGCATGTAAGTTGGGTCCAACCAGGCAGCTTACCACCCGGTCTGACTCAACCCATTAACCATCTGGTTCAGTAATAACCGGTATTATAGAATGTGAAAAAAAATTATTCTCATTACATGTGCTAATTTGTGGTTAACTAAACCTACCTGTTAGTGTGTTTTGTGAGGGTTGTATTTGGGTGGGGCAATGTGGATAATATAATGGTGAGGTATTGGATGTAAATTTATCAATTAAGCCAAAACAGCTTTATAAAAGCTCATAATATCATGGCATTATGAAATTGCATTAGTGTGTTACTGAAATGATAAGGGTGGCCCAAGAAAGCAACCCTCATTAAGCAAAAAATTGATACATCTTAGGCTGTGTGCCTTTAAGCAAACTTCTTTAAGTAAATTGTATAATTAGTACCAACAAAAGCTTAATCAAGTGTTCAAGTCAGATCGTCCTTTTCCTTTCCAAACAACTTAAGTACTTAATTAATCCATTGGTTAAGTCTTAATTTTATTGATTACTCATAATGTCATTATAATTTGCTTTTTGTCAATCAATTGTCATGATCATCAGATATGGTTTGAGTCCCTCTTTTTGTAGAATTGGTTAAGAAGTTGGTAGTGGGGATCCAATATATATATATTATACTTTTTAAGGGGCCTAGCTCTGTACTAGCTGCTTTGTTTGCATATTACTTAAACAATTGATGAAAAGACTTCCAATGGCCTTTTTAAAATAATTTTGTTAGGTGTATATCAGTTTTTTCTTTCTTGTGATTCAAAATTTTGGTAAGAAATGTGCATAATTAATTAGTGGTGCTTTTACATGAGTGGTGTGTTTAAAATAATTTTTTGGATTTTGGTCCATTCAAACGACGAATTCAAAACGTTCAAACTGATATACTTTATGAGTGGTGCGTTTCTATATAAGATTTATAATTTTTTGAATTTATTTACAATCAAATCAAGCAGTCAAATGTAGGAGTTTTTTTAAGTTAATTTTAATGTATTTATTTTTCATTAGCTTTGACCACTTGACTTGGTACTAAAACAATTTGAAAAATTATAAATCTTGTATCTAAATGCATTACACATAAAGTAGATCAATTTGAATTTGTCGTATGAAGCCTATCATAAGTTTTGAAGTTAACCGATGTCATGGTAGTCGGAGTCGAGAAAATGTGCATAACTAATTAGTGAGGTAATAAATGCAAACAAGGCTGGTTATGATGTAGAAGCCTAGAAGGTTTGAATATATATATATATATATATATATATATATATATATATATATATATATATATAGAGTGAGGCTACGGTGCTATGCATAGCACGGATTGGGTCTGTGCTACGGCTCAAAATTTGACTTTTCAAAATCCTAACGGTCGATCTGAACCGTTCAACATGATTATAAAATGAATATGTACTTACAAACCAAATTTTACATTTTTTTCGAATTTTTTTACTATTTTTTCGAAAATCACTTGATCTGAACATTGTGAACCATTCAAAAATAGCCTATCTAAAAAAATAGTAAAAAATTTCGAAAAAAATGCAAAATTTGGTTTGCAAGTACATATTCATTTTTATAATCATGTTGAACGGTTCGGATCGACCATTAGAATTTTGAAAAGTCAAATTTTGAGCCGTAGCATGGACCCAATCCGTGCTATGCATAGCACCGTAGCCTCACTCATATATATATATATATATATATCTTTAAATAATTTACTCAATGCATGATGTAGATGATAAGGTTGGGTTGAGAAAGTGACTCTTATACATGTAAAAAAATATAGAACATGAAGTCCCTCAACCATAGGTTTTAAGGGTTTTTGTATGACAAAGGGAAGCTTTCTTATTGCTTTCAATACTTTAAATGATTGCTTCCATTATAAGATCAATCAAATGAGTTATTTGTTCTTTCTTTGGCAATTGTTTTCGCCCATTTCAAGTCTTAATTTTTTTGGTTAATCATTACGTAATTATTACTTATCTGCTAGTGCACCTAGTGAATTGAAATCATAATTTATTTGTTGTCCTATCATCTGTTTATCTCCTTTTATGTTTTTTTTTGTATCTTTATATATGAATGAACTTGTATTATTGCAGAATTTTTTACTTATGGAAATTATATTAAAATAATATAGAATAATATGTGAATTGTACGAAAATTTTGATCTCATTGAAAGAATATAAATTTTTTTCGGTTGCTTTAAGCAATTCTAAAGGAGCCAATTTTTTTTTGGTTTCTTTAGACCAGTGTATCATTTATCTGATGCCACAAAAAAATTGCCTATGGCTGTGCTTCACAAACTAGACGTGTAATGGAAATAAAAGAGAAGGAAAGGAAGCGAGTTCACCTCCTCTACACCTCAAATCTGAAGTGAACAACATCAAAGATAGTTTACAGTTCACCCTCTCTCCCTTCCGTTCTCGTTCGCTCAAAATTTTCACCCCACAATTTCCTTCACCTCATCTTCCTTTCTTTTAATTTAATGTACCCCTTCTGGAGTACACCCTAAAGGAACCAATTTTGTTTTTCAGTTCCTTCTATAAATTCAAAATTTCAAGACAATCCATCTATTATCCTATATTATTTTCAAATAATATTTACAAAGTAATAGGGATGAACCAAAGGCTCAAAAAGTAATTTGCTTTCATTAGAGCTGAATTATCTCCTTTTTCTTTTGTTTTTCCCTCTTTCCTTTTTATTTTTTTATTAGCGAGGCTATGGTAATATGCATAAAGCATATTTGTCTGTACTATGAATCAATATCTTTATTTACAAAGTTCAAACAATTGATCTGAACATTAAATATAAACTCTATATAAAATGACTTATAGATCAAATTTTATATTTTTAGAACTTTTTTACTTATTATTAGATAGGTAAAAGATCACTTGATCTAAAGATTCTAGACCATTCTAGACCATTCAAAAGTAGTGATTTTCTATATATCTTTCTAAATAATAGTAATTTTTTTTTTAAAATATAAAATTTAGTCTGCAAGTATATTTTCATATAAAAATCATGTTGAACAGTTCAAATCGACTAAATATAATTTGAAAATGGAGATATTGATCCGTAGTACCATAGCCTCACTCTTCATTTTTTTTTTTTCATATGAAATGGAGAAGACTCATGATCCGAATTCAGTATCAAAACCAAAAGCAATGCTTGAAAGCTCTCATTGTTTCATGCACAAATTTCAAATTTAAATTTGCAACCCAACATTTGCCACGTCTATACATGTGCTGGTAAAAGTTCCAGAGCAATGCTGATATATATACCCCACACTGGTATTGGAGGGCCCAAGGAAGGTAGGTCATTTGATTCCCTTTATCCCCTCTTTGATAAAAACTACCAGAAAGGACATTTTCTAGCTACTTAGTTGAAATACATATGCCTTTCATTTTCATGCAAGCAAAAGAAGCATATCCATATCCTTTCTTTGTTCTTTTGCATGTGAGCTTCGTGTGCTTGGAATTATGCTATTGCTATTACATCCAATTACATCCAAAATAGGACCCCATATGATTTGACCAGCAATTAAATGGTTTGTTTCTAGCTGTTTTGGGTTAATGATTGAATGGGACATCAAATTTAATTAATATATGTACAGGCAACGTTGTGCCATTGGGTTAAAATTCATGCCTCACATTCATATATCCGTTTTCAAAATTCAAACGGTCGATCTGGACACTTCAACACAATCTCCATATTAAATCAGTGTTTTTGGACTAAATTTTAAATTTTTAGAAATTTTATACTATCTTTTTAGATAGATACAAAATCACTGCTTTTCAGAAGATTCTAGACCATCCAAAGACAATAATTTTGTATCTATCTAAAAGTTTACTAAAATGGTTCCAAAAAATATAAAATTTGATCTCCATGTACATTTAATGTGGAGATCATGTTGAGCGGTTTGAATCGACTGTTTAGAATTTGAAAACAAAGATAAGGATATGAGATATAATTGGAGCATGGAAATAATAAGGTATTTTAAATCAACTCTTAAAATTAAGAGAAAATATATGTGTGTAGCTCTATCCTTTTTTATTTTTTATTTTTGATGATTCTTAATACCAAGAATAGTGAACAAGGGGTCCTAGGCAATTGGCTTGTTAACTTTTCTAGACAAAAGAAAAAGACTTTTTCTTCAGCACAATAATTTGTTTGTATATTCAAAGAAAAAAAAATTAGACTGCATCTGTAATTGGTTGGTTGGTGCAACCACTAGAGGGCCATTTTTGGGCTCTTAACAGAGCATATTTGGGGGCAATTAATCCGGTTGTTCATTTTTAGGTAAAATTATTGAACTGAAAAGAGCAAAGAAAAATATGCTTTACATTTCCAATCAAGCTATAAAATTAAAATAATGTAGAACTAATATGATAGAGAAAAAATTAAGTTGAATAAGAAAAGTGATCATTTCCTAATAGCTTGGGTTAATTAATAATGTTGCATATAGAAAAAGACTATAATTTCTTTTACCATTTTTTTAAATAAATAATAAAATTTAGACCATGTAAATATGCTAAAGAATTTTTATATTTCAAAACTATATATAAAGCTTTTGGTATTTAGCCTATTTCTTACAAATAAAATGATAGAAAAAGAAAAAATAATGTCAAGTTGTTTCGTGCAAGTTTGACAAGGCTTAAAAAAAGAAGAAGAAAAGCTACTCCAATGCACCAAATATTTGGTGGATGATCACATGGTAATGCTTTGTTATGATCATCTTGTAAAATCTAATCTTAAGAATATGAAATTAATTTCATATATTTATTGAGAGAAATAATAGTCCATACTTATTAGTAAATATTTTTTTAGAAACAAATAGGAGGTAGCTAAAAATTAAAGGAAATGTTCCCTACTTGCACTCATTTCTTACAATGATTGAAACAAATTACTATTTTTTTTTCACATTAATTATGGTATACCTGAGCACATCCAAAAAATAAAACACTAATAAACTACTAGAGTTTAAGTTACGGAAGGAAGTGATATCCATTTTCAAAAGAGAAAAAAAAAAAACTAAATTAATGAGATTAAGTAAACTTTTTGAGTAAAAAAAAAGAGTAAACTTTTTTAGTCTTAATCCATAGAGGCTCTTCCAAATTAATATAATTGTTAAAATCTTGCTTCCTATGGACCTAAAACTAGGTTTAGTTGCAACAAGATAGCCAACTGATTTGAAATTAAATTTATTTAAAATTGGAAGTCAAGAATGGCAGATGTTGACAAATTTAATCTCAAATTAATTTAGCAAATCAACCTTTCATCCTCTAACAAAGATGAAATGAATCTAAAAACCCACATCAGCATAGTGGTTTAATTATCACATTTGCTGGATCGGATCTCAGTAGATAATGTTTTTCTAATTATCTCTTGGGCCATATCCAACCTAAATTAAGATGAAATGAACATCAATTATTATAATTGCATGGGACAAGTTGCGGCGTTTTGTCTCCTCTAAGTCATGTCATCAAGCCTGATTTTGTGGTTCTCCTTTGTTCTTCATTTTTTTTATTACTTTGTAAATTATTTGTTGTCTCAGCAAGTTGAGGTAGAAGGTGGATGCATAGTTAATAATTTAACATTACATTATCAAAAAAAGACAAAACTACTCTACATTAATCCAATGCATGCACTGTCTTTCAAGTGTGCTTTGTTCGCAAGTAACAGAATTAATATAAAATTATGACCTATATATGTAACCAATTTACAAAAAAAATACAACAAAAGAATTGATTAATTAATATAATATCCAGAGAAAACTTTAGCAAACAATCTCATAAACTTTTCCTTCCATTAATCTCTTCTTCATTCTTTTCCTTGAATTGAAAACTGAAATTTTCGACATACTCGTCTAATTTATCTGACATCAAGAAGCCTCCTAATGAACTAGAATTTCTTAGCACATCTACTTCAGTTGTAAAGGCCGCTCGAACAGGCCGGTGATCAGAAAGTCTCGATTCGCACCTGTCATAACAGATTTGTTTCAGACCTCTACCATACCAGAGGATCCTATCACACCTACCAGTAAAAGAAAGGTCATTCATTAAATTCATTGAACTAAAATTGCAATAATAAGGATGAGTTTCAGCAAGTAATGATCATCCTACCATGCTGGTGCACGCTTTTTGTCGCATTTTGTACCAGGAGTACACCCGTAATACAAATCTGTATTCGGGTAGTATTTATACGTAGGAGAGAATGTGATCACACCTTCATTCCAACCTTGAAATATGCGTCCTTTCGCGAACTCCATTCTTAGCTTTAATTGCACCAAAATAATCTTATGATTAGCTAGGTTATTAATTTAATTGTATACATTAGTAAAACTTGGTGTGATTAAGTACTTCTGGTAAGGGATGCACCTGGTCTTTCTCTAGTAAGGTGGACCACCTCCTTTGTTCTACAAGTGATTTCGTCTCACCTTCTTGCAATGAGATTCTATAATTTAAATCGCCTAGTAAGACTACACGACTGCATCAAATAGAACACAAAAAGAACATATTTATTTTACGGTAAAACAAATATAACCGCACGCGTGCACCGGTACACACGCGTACCAGTGTTAGATGTTCTTAAAATTGCTTTGGTTTGCTTATTTTCCCCTTTCAAGAAACAATTGTTGATGATGTTGGCTGAGAAAGACTGAGGTTTTATTCAGATAAATGTTCAAGTTGACCTTTATGTGACAAAATCCATATCTATATATAGTTAATTATTTAGGCTAGAATCATCTCATTAAATGATCTTATACAGATATTAATGCTTTATTAAAATAGAGATTCTCTTCAAGATTGTTGCTGGCCTTTTGTCATGACATGGTATTGTCAATTCAAACTATAATTTTTTTATGTATACATGCAAAACTGCACTCAATTAACTAACTGATTCAGCTAACCTAGCCTACTAAACGGCAATGAAATGACAACACACATTAGACTATGAGTGTATATATAATAACATATATACTATAAGAATTCAAACTTTAATCTTTCTGCCATGAATTTGTTCCTATGAGAGTCTATCAAAAGTTACAAAAGACATATATAATAAGGAAACGATTAAACATATGCCGGTAATTCCAATGAACTTACTCGTGATCAAGGATTTTACGAGGTAAATCCAAAGAGGTTCCCCGGGGAAAGCTCGTTCTTGTAAGAATGTCGATAATATCTGTATTTCTTAGCCGCACATCTACTGCTTTGCCTCCAGAAGCCAAATGACAGCAGACAAAGCAAAAGCTTGTCTCATGCAAGAAAAATCTAACCGAAACTGCACCCTATCGAAATTATATCACACAATTAGTTCTATATATGTACGATATATATGCAGTTTGAACTCTAATATTGTTGCTACTTGCTATATATAATTATATATGCTTACCTTGTTTCCTAAACAACCCATGACACCGCAGCCAATGCATGAAACACTGGGCTGGTGAAGAAATTGTAGAAGTTCATCTCTAATCCATACGGTGGTCATAATGCCAACCATTTGCTTGGTTATGATGCATCTAAATTCTCCGGTAGAATTGTCGCCCCTTGAACTTGCGGCTTTGTCTTGACGAGATCTTTCATCTCTCTCCTTTAACTTTGAAGCTCCATTGGATTTGTTGGTGGTAGATTTGTTTAATGCGTCTCTAATGAGAGAATTCCACTTGTTAGAAAGCCATCTTTTTTCTGGTCCAAGAACATTCTTTGCACTAAGCGGCACTGTCTCTTGAAACCTTGCGAAATGAATGAGAAAGAGTTTCAGTCAACTATCAATTACAGTAATATATATGTGAAACGAGGATACACAATTCGAAGCGTACCCGAGAACATATATGTCGTAAGAATGGTTCTCTATATCTAACCAATTATCCAAGCACAAATCATCACTTGGCGTAACACCTCCGACATTCCATGTACTAACAAAGATTCTACAAGAAAATGAACATATATATATTGATTATCGATCGATTGTTAACAATGAAGCGCATGTAGTTAAGATCATTTAAGGTACATGATTGATCAATGCTTACTTATACTTGAGAGTGTCTCTGTGACTATTTAGTGACCTCTCACGTAGTATCTGTTCATCAAAACTTTGTAAAGGAAACAAACAAGTCTGAATGTTTGGTATATCCGCAATAAATCTACTGCTACCAAATGGTCGCCCCATAAGCTTGCTTGCTACTAGTCTGGGCCATATCACCTAAATCACAAAAAGAAAAAGCATGCATATATGCTATATATATCAGATTGAAAAATTATCAATATATAGCTGCATATATATAAGAAAGAGAGATGAATTCTCAGTTTCTCACCTCTCCAAATTTTTGGTTTTCAGGCATAATGATATATTTAGCTACCAATTGAGTTTGTTTTTGGTGGATATGATGGGGAAAATATGGGCATGGGTAGGTGACAGTCCAGTGTGGAATTAAAGGACATATATAGGTATTAGGTATTAAGGGGATTATATGTGAGAGAAGTATATATAGAGAAGTGGTGCCATATAAGATAGAATAGTTAGGCAATTAGTAGGAGAGAGAGAGCAACGGCTGACATTAAAATGACGCATGTCAAAGCCTCAATTGTTGACACGTCAACCCTGCCTTTTTCGGATATTAATTAGTTTTGTTGATTAAGAGAAAGGTGCAGAATTGCCTACTGAATTCTTGGCTGAAAAAAATAAAGAAAAATAAAATAAAACATGAGCTTTACTATTTTATCAGTTTTAATATATCAGTTTTCATTAATTTAAATACATTACTATCGTAGATTATACATCAATTTACATAGAGCTACTGCCTCAAATAATAATAATAAAAAAGTCAAAATCATGTCTAGCTATAGCATAGTTGGTTAAGAAATATATATATATATATATATATATATATATATATATATATATATATATATATATATATATATATATATATATATATATATATAGAGTTGGGCTATGGTGCTTCGCAAAGTAAATCGAGTGTTTTACTTCACACTCATATTTTGCGATTTCAAAGTTTAAAATGTCGATCCGAACCGTTCAAATTGATCTCCATATTAAATTGTGCTTGGAGACCAAATTTTACATTTTTTGGAAATTTTTTACTATTTTTTTAGAATTTTTGAAAATTATTGTTTTTGATGGTCCACGATTTTTTGAAAAACAGCGATTTTAAAATTTTTTAAAAAATAATAAACAATTTCCAAAAAATGTGAAATTTGGTCTCCCAACACAATTTAATATGGAGATCAACTTGAACTGTTCGGATCGATGTTGAAGTTTCAAATTGAAGATATAGACGTGAAGTAAAACACTCGTTTTACTCCGCGAAGTACCGTAGCCCAACTCTCTCTTTATATATATATATATTTGTGTGCGCGAGAGTAACATTCAAACTCAGTATATGAAAATTACTTAGGTAATTTGTGAGCTTTAAATATTATTTTTAGTTACTAGAATACTTTTAGTCTATACATTCATTAATAGTACTTTTGCAGTGTTAGCCTCGAATTAATGATGGAGAATTTGTTACTCTCTCCGACAATTTATTTGGGGGAGGAGGAACAAATATTATTGATAAGAGTGAGACTATAATATTTTGCAAGCTATATAGATTTATATTTTTGCTTTCAAAGTCTATGTACAATCAATTCAAATTACTCAACATAAACATTATTTCTATATGAATATGTAGTTAGAGAGAAATTTTTACATTTTTTTACTATTTTTTTAAATAGCAAATCACTATTTTTTTAAATATCAACTTTTTGAGAAATTAATGGGGATGGTAAGAAGAGGGCTTCTAAGGATCAGATGGTAGGAAATTAAATGGCACACTTGTGCAACTTGGTTAATTATTTATGGTTTTGTTATGTTATCTCTGCAAATATAAAATAGCACCACAAATGCGGCCAAGCTTGCAACTTGCACATACTCTTTGTCAAATTTCCATGTCACACTTTGGACTTTCTCGTGTGGGATATACGGGGGAGATAATTTTTTTTTTTAATTTTTGATGAAACAATTGGTAAAGTCATGCATGTCTTCAACTAATTATTGACAGTTACACTCACTTTAATCAAATAGCTTCAGTACATTAGAGTGGAAAAATGGCACAGCGGAGCCGGCTTCATCACGGAACGGCATAGTGAGAGTACGGAATGGCACGGTACGTGTTTTGGTTATGCATTGTGACTCGCGTGTCTTGTGACGTTATCATTTTTGAAAATTCAGCACGACACAACATGTGAAATACACTAAAAAATGGAACAGTATCCGCAAGGGTAAAAAATGACTATCCGCGAGAGTATACCGACAGAAATGTGATTTTTCTATTAGCGACGGGAGTATCTGCGAGAGGTATACGACAGTATCCCTTGCGGATAGTGACTCTGATCACAGCACGACACGTGGTGATGACGAGTTACGTGTAATTAGGACGGTTAGATCTTGATCATGGTGAATCTTGAATAAACTAACTTAACTTATGAAAAAAATAGTTAAACGTGACCGGTCACGGTTTGGGCACAGCATGACTCACGTGGCGTGACCATTTGCATGTCATGACCATCCCCCGATATTTTGGTCACTGTACGGCATGGCACCTTACGGAACCAAAGTCCAGCATATTAGTCACGGACACGGCACATCACGTCTCATTTTTTTTTTCCACTCCACAATATTAATTAGATATAATATATTTTATATTTTTTAGTTAGACAAAATAGGATTAAATATTCAATATTAAATATTCACAAAAAAAAAATCTTAGCCAAAATTTTGAACATACGAATTCTTACACGAAAGATATTATTATAGTCATTAAATTAAAGATTGATTTTTAAAATATAGTTAAAATGCAACAATATTTTTTCCTCTGAATTGGATTTATAATTTTCTATACAAATAATATCATTTTTCCAATTTTTTATTGAGTGCCATATTACTGATTAATAACATGATAACATAATTAATTTTTGTGTAGAGATATCTTTGGAGACTATGAGCAAAAAAGGATTAGAGGAGCCGATAGGTTAAGATATTAACAGTGTTGTTTCGACTTCACTCAGTGTAAGAACAATAGAGTCAAAAGAAAAAAAAATATATAACTGATGCATTGCATGTAGTCTAACTAAATTTGTTAATGTGTCGTATCTAAGCCGGTACCCCTTAATTGCTGAGTATCACTTGACATATATAGTAATTATATGGTTATCTCTTAACATAATAAATACGGGAGCTATTTGATTGGCAAATCTTTTGGATGTAAACTAACTTACCTACCTTTGACTAGGATGTAAATTAATTAGTGTTGAGGAGTGGAGGGTGTTTACTGAAATTGAGAAACACATTAATAGAAGAATGGAATGAAAATTACTTGCTTTTGGTCATAAGATTATTTTGCTGTACTCTGTTATATATATATGTTAGGTAAAAAAGGGAATTTTTTTTATAAACTTAGGAGAAGATTTGTTTGGTAAAAATATGTACAATATTTCTATTGTATGGATTTGTATAGTTTAAAAATATATATTTAGTATAGTGTTGGAGATTGGAGAGTTCTTTAAAAATATATATTTTGATTCCTCATTTTTTTGAGTAAAGTTAGAGGTCAAACTACTTAAATTCTTTGTTATTATAACAAATGATTTTCTCATCTGAATTTCGAATCCATGCATAATCTCTCACATAGAGACTATGTACCTTTACTACTTATACCACTAGGTATAGTTCTATGTAGGTTAATTATATTGTGATGAATATTTTGCTTGCATTTGATATGGTTTTTGTAGCTCGAAACTAGTAGTATATATTAATTTGTTACTACTTGTTTTAATGTAACAGGTGGACTTTATCCACTATTACAAAGAAAAAAAATTTGAGCAACACAAATATCATATATAGTAAATAAATATTTATATGGGTAAAACTGTTGGCAAACAGCCCTAGCATAATCCTAGCTAGTAGCTAGTATATGGATTAGGTACTTGTGTGCTAGCTATATTTTAAAATTGGGGGATGTCATCTATACCCTTTAAAAACTTTGAAATTATTTATTTCTCCCTCTAAAAGTTCATAATATCATATTGACCCTTCTAAATTTGAAAAACTGACAAATTTACTCAGTTTATTTCCTTTTTTTTATTTAACTCATTTTAAATTTATAAAATACCTAATTTACCATTTATTAACAAAATAAAATATATGTAGCATGTTAAAGAGAAATATTATGTCCTCTAATTGACTGGTTGTGAAGGCAAATGATTCACTTTCTTACTTGTGATGCACACACAAGCGTATGTCTAAATGTCATTGTGCTTGCATCAGTTTAGATAAATAAATCATTTACCCTCACGGCCCGGCTAATTAAAAAATGAACATTATCTTAAACATGCTACGTATTTTTTTATTTTCTTAATGAAGGATAAGATGGTTATTTTATAAATTTAAATTGAGTTTTAATAAAAAAGATATTAATTGAGTAAATTTATGAGTTTTTGAAATTTTCAAGGGCAAATATGATATTATGAATTATAGAAAAAATGTAATTTCGAATATTTTGAAGGGTATACTTGAAACCCCCCCTTTCAAAATTTACTTAGCTTCTATTATTTTATACATTTATCACAAGGTTTAGATTGGACTGTCTGGCTTTCATTTGGCCGTTTCTTTTAGGATATAATTATAAATTAATTGGGACCATGAGATAAAAATAAGACCTCAAATGTTTAAATATTTTAAAACTTCAATTGTCTATATAGAACTATATCTATTTACATAAATTTATTTTCTTTTTGAAAAATAATTTTTATTATTTCATTATTCATTCAAATTTTCATAAGTTTTTGTCAAAGTCTTATATTTTTTTAATATTAAGATCATAATTTATTGTTATTCAAAAATAGTCTCTTCATACTTATCAAATTAAAAATAAAATTTTGAGTTTTTTTTATATTCTTTCTCTTAAAGAAAAAAACATTCAATCCTTTATAATTAAATCAATATTTTGATTTTATTTAGATGTTAAATTTTGAAATATATATATAAATTCGGACTTATATTGCGTTATTGAACCCCTCTCCCTCCAATGCAAAACAACTAAAAAAGTAAAAAAAAAAAAAAAAAAAACTAAACAAGTGCATAGAAAACTGAATCATCTGAAAAATCATTTTTTTTTTCTATAAACAAGCCGGCAATTCTTATCATGAACCGATATCCATTAATTCGGTTTGTACCAGTACTCTAACAGCAGAAATGTCTTCCCAATGATCAAACCGGAATGAAACCAGATTCGGTTATTAATCCACAAACATTAGGGCCTGTTTGTTTGTCACGGATTAC
>JAJGRW010004048.1:0-17383 GCA_025461045.1 Carex parvula | reverse complement strand
TTCAAAATTAAAATGTAAACGTAGAATTTAATCGCCGATCCCGTGTATTTTATACAATCAATTTGTTTTCATGATATTCACTGACGGTTTTGTTTTTAGAACAGTCAGTATTCTATTATTCACTGACGGCTTTGTTTAAAAACCATCAGTGTTTATACCTTCACGACGGGTTTTTTTCGGGGAGCCGTCAGTGTTGCCCCATTTACTAACGGGTATTTTTGGAGCCGTCAGTGATTCTTTTTTTCTGCAGTAGATGCTGCTAAGTTTTTTTAACTTCTGCAATTCGAAACCGTCTGAAATTTTCATTTCCCGGGTTTCTCTTTCGATCAGCCGCCAAACTCTAAATTTCGTGTTTCTCAATTTCAAACGATAAATATTATAATCTGCCTTAGCCCCAATTTCATTTCCCTCTTCTCCGACCTGCCTCAATTTCTCAATTTTCCTTTCGCCCCGCTCAGCCTCCGCTACCCCGCTCGCTACCCCGACCTGCCTCTGCCTCCCCGCTCGCTAACCCCGCTAACTGCGCCGTTCCTGCCTCCGCCTCCCCGCTCGCTACCCCGACCTGCCTCCGCCTCCCCGCTCACTACCCCGATCTGTGCCGTTCATTGCTAAAGCCAGCTTAGAAGTCCTAGTAACCGATCTGCAATTTTTGAGGGACCAAGAGACAATCACTCAGGTTTGTTTTCAGATTTAGTTTGATTTTATCAGTATTTCAAATCACTATTACTGCCCATTTTCTCAAGACACACATATTATTCTTCGATTTCTTTCAACATTTTATGCAACAATATATGTGCATATCCCATCCGTTCTTTAAATTATATTGTACTTCTGGGGTTTAGGTTACAATCGCACGTGTGTACTATTGGGATGTTCACCAGCGGAGAATGAAAGAAGCTATGAAGGATACCTGATTTAAAGGTAGGCTTACTTTACCATGTTGTAGAATTATTTATCAGCATCATTTTTTGTTTTGTGAGTGTGCACACCAGTGTGCTACTGTACCGTCTCACTTTCACATCACTTGTATCTATCTTCTCTAGAAATTGCACCTCATAGCACATACTAGGGTTCATCAAGTAGTACAGCAGGTCAACTATTTTTTGCTAACTGTTACGGTGGTTCTGTTTTGGTTGTACCACTGGTACCGGCCTTTGATGCCTTTGTTACTTGCTATTTTGTGTGTGGTTCAGTTACTGGTATTTTGTACCAGCAGCTCCATATTTTTGCTTCCTGTTTTGTTCTCTGTTGAACTTGCGTTACTTGAAGAAATTGGAAATTTTGGAATTTGAAAAGGGTTGGGCCTTGTAATATTATTAAGTGTAAGTACACATGAGTTTCTTTGTAAGTACACTTGTGTTACTTCTGTTGAACTGTAAGTACACAATATTCAAATTTTCTTTTCTTTGTTTTATATACCTTGACCCTATCTCTGGTTATAATATTATTAAGTGGCTCTAACTACATGCTTGATTGCTACCTGTTATGCTACTCATGAGTTTCATGGACTAAAATAGTATGATAATGAAATAAGAATTTTGACATGTACCTATGAAATTTAAAAACCAATATTTCCTTTGTTTGTTCCTTCTTGTATTCTGCTTATTGATTGTGCTATGATAATGAAACAAGAATTTCGACATGTACCTATGAAATTTAAAATGTAATAATTTGGATGTTGACTTGCATCTCTGTTCTTAATTTCTCATGAATTTGTTTATTTCCTTTGTTAGTGGGGCCCTACATTGTCAGGTGTAAGGGCAACAGCTGAACAAATTTGGAGGAAGCACATTTTAGTTCCAGTTCCATCCCTCAATGGGTAAGAGGACCTGGTCCTTATCTTCTCCCATACTTGTTAGTCTTCTGTTTGCAGTTTTGAACTTGCTATGTTTCTTTTCTTTGATCTTTCTTGAATATCTAGGCTTGGCCCCTTTGATACTGATATGATGCTTCGAGATGAGAGTAATATTGTAGGTTCCTTTTTCTTTATCTTTTTTACTTCAATCTTACTGAAATTGTGAGTCTAGTTCATAGTTGTGCAAATAATGACCTGCTTTTGTACACAGAGGGCTATGTCCCTGAGCAATGCCAAACAATCAGCAAAAGAGTTGGTTCCATTGTTTGTCAATCTATATCAGCATATGGCGGAAGGGGTTTGATTTTGCCAGCCCTTGACTCAGGATTGTATTTATTTACATATTTATGTGGAGAGACAGAAGGACAAAGTAGGGTTATCCAGGTACTTCAAACTACTGTCCTTTCATGTATCCATAAACTACTGGTGTCTATGCTATTAAAGTGTGCTTGTTATTTCTTGCTGTGTGAGGTTTCCAAAGGATAACTTCAATTGCTCCAATATTTCCTTTGTAATTTTGGAGCAATCACTATTCAGTCATTTATTTTAGTACATTTTGATTCTAAATCATAGTGTACCAATACCAGCAGTGAGCTGTGATTTCATCTGACTTGCTGAAATTGCTGTCCTTAGTGTTCATTGGTATTGCTACTTAACACATGAAATGACTTCCTGCTTCTGTTTTATTTTACTTTTTTTGTAGGACTCACTGAGGAATGTACTGATCATCTTTGCAAAACTAAATTCTGGCATCATTTGAAGAAAAAACACCCATTGTTTAAACTGAGCAGAAGTTCAACCAACATTATCTTATGATACTACCAATTTGAGTACTGCTCATTAAAAATCGAAAATGTTATCTCAAAAGGGGCAAGATGGTTTTGTAACCAGCACATCCAAAATAGTGAACTAAAATCCAATTAAATTAGTGATAATTTGATTTAAGTTAATTTGGGTTCGGTGAATGACAAAATGAGGCCCTTTAAGGTAAGGGGCAAAAAGAGCCATCCTTCTCATGCTTCTAGGTGGCGTGCACAAGACCACACATGAAGGGATCAACCTTAGGGGAGATATTAATGTTTGCATTGTTGGGGATCCTAGCTGCACAAAATCTCAATTTTTGAAGTACCAACTCCTCTCCATCCAATGGTCATATATATGTAATTTCTTTTAGAAGTTTAGGATCCTTGAAATTGATGCTTATTTGAATTTGATTCTGTTGAATAGATATGCTGCGAATCTGGTTCCCAGATCTGTTTATACTTCTGGCAAATCTTCCTCTGCTGCCGGTCTAACAGCGACTGTGGCAAAGGAGCCCGAGACGGGAGTTTTGCATTGAGGTGCAAATTTTAACTTAAAGACTTCAAAAATTGTAACTGGCTTATGTTTAAATTCAATTATAGAAGTTTCTAATTTGTTATTGCTTATGTTTTGATTTTTTTAGGTGTTGTTTTGGAGCTTGCTGGTAAGTGGCAAGACAGCACATTAGAGCATGTAACTACTTACAAGAAATGTAATGCTTTGTTATTAATTTCAGTTGCATATTTTGTTCATATTTGTCATGTAAATTTTGTTACAGTGTCTTTTTTGGTAAATGAATATATTATGTTATGTGTTTTTTGTTGAATGAATATATTATGTTGTCTAAATTATTTGTATGATATTTTGTTTAACGTTAATAAATGTTGAATAGTAATATATGGCTAGCAAAAATATGGAGGCTAGCCCCGATACAAATAGAATCATGCCAAATTTTAATATTTTTACTGATGTTTTTAATACCAACACTGACGGTTCTAAAAGCATCAGTGTTGGTGTTCAACACTGACGGTTTTCAAGGCGTCAGTGTTGGTGCTCAACACTGACGCTTCAAGAACTGTCAGCGTTGAACACCAACACTGACGCCTGAAAAACCGTCAGTGTTGAACACCTACACTGACTGGTTTTTACCCGTCAGTAAAGGTAACATGTACTTACGCCGGCTTTACTGGCGCCTCCATAAGCGTCGGTGTAGGGGTTTTTTAGGCGTCGGTGAAGGGTTTTTTAGGCGTCGGTGAAGGGTTTTTTTGTAGTGACATATAGGAAAATAAAATAAATAATATCGCGAATGAGGATCATTTTGCTGGAAAATCGAAATATAGAAAAAACGGGATTGATTATCCCGTCCTCTAGACGGTACAAAATCCTCATTTGCTGAAAAATCGAAATATAGGAAAAACGGGATTGATTATCCCGTCCTCTAGACGGTACAAATCCTCATTTGCTAAAAAATCGAAATATAGAAAAAACGGGATTGATTATCCCGTCCTCTAGACGGTACAAAATTTCCCGTTCAGATTAGTGGCCCGCTAATTCAAATTCTTAACCTCGCTAAGCAGAAAAAAAATAAAAAATCTTGGATGGGATAGATTATCCTGTCCAGCACTGTAGCAATATATATATATATATATATATATATTTTTTTTTGAAGTTTGGTTTCATATAAGAGAATGAAAAAAAAATTGCTACAGTGATGGACGGGATGGTCTATCCCGTTTAGATTTTTTTTTTTTAAGTTAGATCGCTATTAGGATCAAGATTAACGGTATGAGATGGTTTATCCCATCCAGCTACAGTGTCGGACGGGATAAACTATTCCGTTTTTCCTATATTTTGATTTTTCAGCAAAACGATTTCCTTTCGTGATATTTTTTTATTTTATTTTCGATTAATATCGGAGATATATATGCATCACCAAAGAATTGTGGACGATAATTGCGGGGAGGTTCGTCCATACTTGAAATAAGATAGCCATAGTCAGATTAAGAAGAGATCACCACATAATTGTATATATAATTATATATGTGGTTGTTCATTAAGATTAATTAAGGTACCATGGTATTTGACTTAACCTAGCCCCTGGTATTATATTTATCGGCTCCTAATCAATTGCCATTTAGAGGTTTTGTACAAGTGGATAAATTAATATTATGACAAATTAATTAAATCTGTTACAGTGGAATTGAAAATTAGAAATAGAGAATTTTTTAATTTGAAAATTAATAATCATAAATCACACATATGTTTACATGAAATAACACTCCAATTAATACATAATAATAAAAATCATAATTAAAGATCCACAACTTAATTATATTTCATCCAACAAAAATGAAAATAAAAATTAATCTCTCCTGACATGCACTTAATATTAAAAGAAATTAAGATTAATGATAATGATGTATTGATGTTAAATTAGTTTCTTGCTTCAACGATAATTTAGAAAAGAAATCAATGCTTCTTGCTTCTTGCTTAAACGATAATTTAGAAAAGAAATCAATGCTTCTTGCTTCTTGCTTCAACGATAATTTAGAAAGAACAGTTCCATTATTAATTAATATGATCTCCATTGTTAATTAGCATGTGCACAGCAAGGAACAAAGAAAGTGGATACAAAAGAACCCATTTCATAATAGATGGATCCGGAATCGTATGTGATTCATTACAAAAGAACCCATTACAAATGAAGCAGTAATATAATTCATTATCTCCCATATCTGTATGTCATTGATTGAATTAGAAAAAATAAAAAAAATGTAGCAAAAATCATAACCCTCCGTTCCACCATGTTTGTTTCATCTGTTAGAAATTTATTTAACCGCCTTTCACATTTAAGTACATTATTGAACGAGGTGATAAATAGCTTGTCAAAATTTGTTCATTTTCTTTTTCTAGTAATATAACTTCAATAAAAATGGTGACCTTATGAGAACCATCCTTTGGTCTACTGACAGAAGTAATATCATTTATATGAAAGATTGCAGATTCAAAATTCAAATAGATAGATAGAGAATTTCTTATAGATATTAAACTAATTAGATGGCTTCACTTTCAATTTTATTAAAATAAATAAATAAATAAATAAATATGGTGACCTTATATTTGCCAACTTTTAGGTGATAGGTCTCGTTTGTTCATTTGGGTAATGTGGCCCAATTGCGTTATACGGGCCTTAAAAGTACAAAAGAAAAAGATATTATAAAAAAAAATACGATGCCTTGGAGACTTGGAGTTGGAGGCCGATGTTTCAATTGGCATCCCCATGAAAAGTATAGTAATAAATTAATAATTAATATAATAATAAATGTTGTTAAGATCTTTGTAACTATGTATATATAAATGACAAATAGTAGGGCTGCTAATGAGCTTGACTCGGCTCAGACTCGGCTCGGACTCAATGAGAGAAGCATAAGGGCCCGGCTCAGACTCGGCTCGATTTTGAAAGAAAAAGCTCAGCTCGGCTCATGTAAATACTTGACTCTGCTCGGCCCGGCTCGCGAGCCGGCTCAGACCATATTTGTTAAGAAGAAACTTTGTGAAAAAAAATTATTAGATAGAAGACAACAAAAGAAACACTGGTACACTGAGATATCTCATCATTCAACAGTATTTTTAAATCTGAACCAAGAAGAAACCTTATGAAGTATATAAATTTGTTCTTAATTTTTGTGGATTTTGAAAAGAAACACTACTAAATCAAATCTCTGGCCACAAATAGCACAAAAAGAAACTAAAAGAAACAAAAAAAAATTAAACGAATTTATGAAACTAAAAGAACACACTACTAGAAAATTCACGAAGAGAAGCAATAAATGATATCAAAATGAATTTCAAAAGATAGAGCATCTCGCCGAGAAGCTTCCTATGGTGCTAGATTTACGAGCTTGCCATCAGAGGATCGTCAATTTAGGTAAGGAGGCGTTTTTTTTTTCAAATTGGGGTATATGTGCAAGCTTTGGGAGAGAGAGAGAGCATAAAAAATATTAAAGAAATGAAAACTCCTTAAGGAGCGGTGGTAAAATTGTCTGTAAAAATTCAGAAAATATCCAAAGGAAGTCTAAAGGAAGGTTATTTCTTAAGGCGAGCTTGGAGCTGGATTAAAAAAGTTTCTAAAGGAGTTTCTTTAATCTAGACTATTTTAGGATACTTGCGACAGAGTGAGAGATCGCGAGGTGAAAGGCGAGAGAGCGACAGAACTCGATTCGATGGGCTCATGAGCCGGCCCGGCTAGGCACGGATTCGGCTCGGTTGATATGTAAAAATTTTGAGTCGAGTCGAGTCCGAGTTTTTTTCAGTTCAGGGCCCGACTCGATATCAAATATTGAGCTGTTCAACTCATGGATTCACGAGCCGGCTCGGCTCATTAGCAGCCCTAACAAATAGGAAGCTCAAACTAGAGAGTCACATGTATCAATATCCAATATCATCACCGCTCTTATGTGGCCTATTTTAATTCTCATATTGACAAACAAAAATGTGGATAAATTTATCATGTGATGTAATTTTTATGTAGGAATTTCTTATTGTGTAAGCATGATTACATGTGAATAAATTTGTCATTTAATCGATCATAATAATGATCACTAAATATTTACTTTGCACAACTTTTGCTTTGCGTTACTAAAAATTTGAAGAAAAAAAAAACTTAGTGATTTTGGAATCAATTAATAATAGTTTATGCATACTTTTTAAAGCGTAATCGCAAGTAATAAAATTATTTAATAACAACAATAAATGATTTGCAACATAACTATAAATTGTTCAAATAAGATATAGGTAATTTTAATGTGATATCAATTGGCGCACTAGTCTTGCAAACAGGTCGGATATTAGATAGATACAGATACAATATTAAATGATACAGATCGGATATATGTTTTTTCTATAATGGTGAGTAATATAATATTTTTTATAATATATATTAAATTACATGGTATATATTTACTATTTAGATACAGATAATTATAATTTAAAATCATATCCATATTTGTATCAGCATAGATATTCAAATATCGAATGTCTGTATCTAATTCTCAAATAAGGACCCATAATATCTGACCTGTTTGTCCCTAATTCTTGGGCAACTAAAAATGATGGCTATGTGTAAATTAATGGTAATACCGTTACAGTAAGTATTTTAGTTTACCAACCATGACTTGAATGAGATATATGGGGTACTATATACGGTAAGATATAAATGAGAAAGAATTTTAATTTATAATTAAGAGAGGAGCGCCACACGCAACACTTACCAGATTTAATGCTAATCAGAGAAAGTCATCGCAGAACAATAATTATAGTTGCATTTAATGTGGAGCCTAATTAGCGCACTATTTAGCTGACAAGAGAATCTATTATACAATTAAATATCCTACGATAGATTTATTATCCCAATGCAGTGGCTTATGTTTGCCGTAGGAAATATTTATATTTTAGATGTTTCTCGTTACAAAGCTCCATATATACAATTTTGGATCTAACGTGCCTTGCCGTGCCGTGTCATGACTTAAAATGTCGTTCTGTGATCAAGTTAGATTATATGTGTTGTGTTGTATTGTGATCAAATTTAAAAAAATAGTTACGTTGTGATTATATGTAACTGGTCACGTTTAATTTTTTTTTTTTTCATAATTTTAGATATTCAAGATTTTACCATATTTACAAACAACTCGTGTGACCATGTGTCGTGGACAAATATTTTGCGTGATGTGTCGTGTCATGTCAAATTTTCAAAAAATAGTCAATTCACGTAAATAGTCACAGCACGGGACACATGTCATGCTGTGCCATGACGTATCCGGTCAAGCCGTCATTTTTTATAATCTTATACAAGTAGACGTTGAAGTCCGAAGATATTTTAAAGTAGAAGTGTAGAACACAAAAGAAAAGTATTTTGAACATAATTTTATTTTGAATTTTAAATTGTTTCTAAAGAAAAGTATAAAACATAAAATAGTATTGGTCGTTAATTTTTCATTTATAAATATCAGTGTTCTAAATAGCGCGCTATAGCGTTTTTGGACCCCAAACGCTACGCTATGACATCAAAATGCGCTATTTGCGCTACGGCCGCTATAGCGACCGCTACAGCGCTATAGCGGTCCGCTATTCGCGCTATTTGCGCTATACAATATGGGTTTTTTTTTTTAAAGCAATTTATATGGGTTTTAAATAAAGATAAAAAAAATCTCAAACCGAAATTGAATTTGTTGCTACTTGCTACAGATAAATCAATTTGAAATTGGGAATAGAAATTGAAATTTGAATAGAAAAAAAGTCCAAATCGAAAATAAAATTTGAATAGAAAAAAAAATTATGTCATGAATCATGATGCTTAAGATATTTTTAATAGGAAAAATCGATAGTTTATGATATTACTATGGATATTTTGAACCGCAATTTGAACTTTGTACTGGTTCAATATGAATATTATAATTTCTTAATTACTTTGGTGTTATTTATTGTTCTATGAGACTTTAGATAATGTTGATATTTAGTACAAATATTGAATATACGAAATGTAAAAAAAAAAAAACGCTTATTTGGAATAGCTTCCGCTATAGCGACGCTATTCGCTATAGCTTTTTTTTTAGCCTTCCCGCTACGACACTATAAACGCTATTTAGAACCTTGATAAATATTATACATGTTGTCCTACGTATGCAAATACTTGACCATGCATATATAGAGGAAGGATCAAGTTACAACAAAATTACAACAACTATTTTTTTCATTTTCAAAGTCCAAATCGTCGATCCAAACCGTTCAATATGATCTCCATAATAAAATGTGCTTGCAGATCAAATTTTACATTTTTTTGAATTTTTTTTACTATTTATTAAGTATTTTACAAAAAATAGTCATATTCAGACCATTGAATTTTGTACCCATCTTAATAAATAGTAAAAAAAATTCAAAAAAATGTAAAATTTAATCTGCAAGCACATTTTATTTAGATAATCAAGTTGAACGGTTTGGATTGACGATTTGGACTTTGAAAATGAAAAAAATAGTTGTTGTAACTCAAATTTGTTGTTAACTTGATCCCTCCTCATATATGATTAGGTGTTTATACAAAATATTCGTAAAGATCTTTATGCATGAATTTATATAATCACTGTATTTTTTGGAATAATAAAATACACATATATAAAAACCTTTAAGAAAAATAATACATTGAGTGCGAGATTATAAAATTTATAAAAAAAAATGAAAAAAATAGGCAAATATATTTACTAAAAATAAATTGATGAAGAGATCTGAAGGAATTAATTAAAAGAGGTGAAATAATTGAGTCAGGAATCTGAAGCGAGGATAAGGAAAATAAATATTTTTGCATATGATTTTAGGTGATGTGACTAATTAAGTAATTATCATATCCAACTAATAATAGGACAGGACATACATTTCTACGTCAATACCACCAACTCCATCTCATAAGCATACCTCAGCCTTTTCATAAAGGGAGCAGCTTGGGTCCGATGTCCATTGGACTCAAAGTGAGTTCGATGGATTCGATGACCGTCCGATCTGCTTTAAGTACGCGCCGGTCACTTTCGCATCTGTTTTAAAATTTGTGCACACGAATCTTAAAGTAGATTGGACGGTCGCGAAACCCATTGGACCCAAGCTGCTCCCTTTCATAAAACGTTGTTAGATGTTTATATTTTTATAATTTTTTTTTTTTACAAAAAGAAACTTCTCAAATCTCAGTAATTATATAATTTTTAAGTTTAAATAGCAACGTGTCATGGCCTCATGGCCTATCCTTTTAAAGAGTGAGGCGGTCTGATGCACCTCGGATCAAATTCGGTTCAATGTTTAATTAAAACTGTGTATTTGAACTGTACAATTTTATCTTAGTACATATTAAATAGTTCGGATCAGACATTAGACCGAATTTAATCTGATACTCATTGGATCACCCCCAATTCCCCCTCTTATGTATGCACCCGCTTGGAATATTAATTAAAAAATGGATTAATTTATCAGTTAATCATTCATTAAAATGTTTAGTTTTTTTTAAATAACCATCAAACTTCTAATCTAACAGTCACCTTTAGAGTTCTAATTTGTGAAATTCATTCTATTTTGAAATGTACTGCTTAATATCTCAAATTCGGTTGACGAATCAACTTTTTGTGTGTGAGAGGTCGCATGTTCAAAATTCAAATGAGAGATTTTTTGTGGATATTAAAATGGTTGAGTGACTTAGACTAAAAAAAATTTCAAACTCAGTTAACATTAGTATTTTACTCACATACTGTTAATTCGAAATAAGACTTAATAAATATAACCAGACTGATATATGTTTTTATAGGACAAAAAATTAGTTGTGCCAAATTTTATTGTTTTGTTTTTTAATATTTTAGTAATAAATAAGTATGTCACAAATGACAAAAAAAAAGGAGAAACACATATTATAAATAATTTAACTTTAATTTTATGTAAAGAAAATTTTACTTGGTCTGCGAATATATAAATAATTATACTTATAAATAAATGTGACATAGATATTCGTCTGTTAGCTTATGCATTGTTTATGGCAAATTGCATGCATTTAATTTATAGTTTACACTTGGGTCGGTGACACTTGAGGGGTTGCTAAATTTTGAAGTATATTTTATTAATAGCCGCTTGTGAAAGTTGCTCAAATGCTTCTGCCTTTTTGGGGATCGGAATCTGCTGTTTTTTTGAGAGAAGAGCAGGGTTCTGCTCTTCCGATTTCAACCATTTAAAATCTTGAGATCTGTGCATGAAAAAGTATTTTTTATCGGGATACGTGAATGAAAATTTTTGAATGGTTGAGATCGGAAGAGCAGGATCCTGCTCTTCTCTAGGAAGAGCAGCAGAGTCTGATCCCCTTTTTGATTTATCATGTTTTATTTTTTATTATTTATTAAAAGTCAGATGTTAAAATAAAATTTCTTGCATTTGCTGAAAACTCCGACATTTTTATTAATATCCAAAGTTTAATACAAATTATTAATTATACCCAGAACTCAACTCAATATCGATATATACCCAAGCCGGCCATTTTCTGGCCGGCCAAGTACCCTCCCTAAGCCGGCCAGAAAATGGCCGGCCATGTACCTTTTTTTTTTTTTTTTTTTTCCCGTTTTTTGGAGAGAGACACTATGAAGATCAAAGTATTAAAATTTAACACTGAAAATTTGAAATTTTTTGTTTAAATTAGTTGTTATATTACTTCTTTTGATATATAATTAGCATATTTATACTAAAATATGTTATATTAATTGAAATTATATTGAATAACACTATATTATGTTAAATTACGCTAAATTACATTACATTACATTATTTTACAAGTTGTTATATTAATTGAATACGCTATATTGTGCTACTATTTTTTATGTTGTGCTACTATTTTAATGTTGTTATATTTTTTGTTTAGCATTACCATAAAAGCACACATACACAAGAACCGAAATATAGGATAATCCAAATATACCAAACATAAATAGTATATCAAATATAAATAGTACAAAACTAGTAAAAATACAACTAAAACGGAGAGGGAGAATATCGATGAGGCGGTACTCCGGCGTTTGCCCGGCGCGGCCAGCGCGGCCAGGCTCCGTCTCTCTCTGGCTCATCTGGGACATCGGCAGACCTCAGTATCTGCTCGGCGGTATCCCAACTGGCATCGCCTGTGGAGACTGGTGGTACTGGCGGAGGTGTAGCGAAGATAGATGCGGCAAACTCACTCCCAAAGGCAGGCTGAGTATGAGACCCGCTACCACTAGCCTCTCCATCATGCGGCATCTCTGTGCCATATCGGGGTACCCTCGGTGCCGAGCTGAAATCCTCATCGAATACCCCGAATTCCTGGAGACTGTACGAGAGGGACTCGTACTCAGAAGTATCGGACATCTCAGGTGGTGGCTGTGGCGGCATCTCTGCCGGACCCTGCAATCATACACATAATTTATTAAATTTGATCTGAATGAAGAAATTTATTAAAACATCTAGCTGATACTGAAGTATGACATACCTGAGGCTGCACCGGACGTCCATGCTCGTCGTACCATGCCGTCCACCCAACGTCGGACAATACCCAACGGTGGTAGTCCCACTCTGGATGTGAATCGGGAGAAGATGGCATATCATCTAACAGAACCGGGCTCCGATCGGGCTCATGCGGATCTATCTCACGCCAGTTGATGTTCTCTCTGGCGTCCCGCAGCATACCGATGATCTTTCCACGGTGCCCGGCATCCTCCACTGTATTCGCATTCTTCTTGAGGGTGCGGTACCCAAGCAGTCTCCAGTTCTTCTTTCCCAGCATGCGGATCCCATGCCCGCACTCCTTGATCGCTGACAAAAGCTGAAAAAAATTTAGCGTGTCAGATCAAACCTTAATGTATTATTAAGTTAGACCAAAACTATGTGGTTTTATGTGCTTTACCTGGCGAGCCCATCCACGACCGGTGGGATGGTAACCATCATCCATCTGGATCCTGTCGCGGAGATGGGCACCGTAATCACCCTGCAGATAGACACTCGCCATGCAGACCTGCGTGTACCATACATCGTACCTCAACTGGGGATCCCCCGGGGTCTGCTGAAGCACATCTGGCTCGTGATAGAAGTCTGTATACTGAGGATCCAAGGCCGTCATGTAGTATGCATCGTAATGGCTGCTCCAGTCCTTATCCAGTCGCGCTCGGTGGGTAACGCTGTAAAGAAGACGTTAGTTGCAATAAAAAACTATCAAGTAATATGATTTATTTAATAAATACAATAGACTACGACTTACCGGTGCAGGTCTCTGTGCGTGTAACTCAGCAAAGATGGGTCTGCAGGAATCAACGCCGCTCAACCAAACTGTCGGAGCACCCGATCTGGGTAGTGGTGCTCCACTGTCCAAAAATGTATGAGCGGACCTCGGTAGAACCACATCGCCTGCTCCTGCTCGTCAGTCACACTGCCCGGCAAGAGGAACTCCTCGTACAACTGATCGTACGGCGTCCACTCAACAAGAGGCTCAGGCAAACTCTGAAGCTCTGACCGGACTGTCCTGATCCCAACGGTAGCACCGTGGGTCCGATCCTGGTAGTGGTGGAAACCGTGCCACTTCTTGGCGTATGCCGGGCAGTGAAACGTGTCTGGCTCTCCCCAATCCGGCGTCTCATTGGGGATAGGACGGCCCACTGGTAGACGTGACCACGACCAGTGCTGAAGCAGGAGTACCGGCCCGTACATCTGCTTCGCCGTCGGCTTCATTTTCAAGAAAATTACGCGTCAATGTATTTTGATGGATTGATTGATTAAATAATTTACACTAAAATAAGAGTTGGTGACTTACCTCACTACTGCGACACAGGTTTGAGTACAGATGCGCCAGGACAGCTCCACCCCAGTTGTACGACGACGGCCGCTCAATGCCCATCAGCAACGGGAGATACATCATCGGCACCTGATCACCGCTGGAATCAGGAAACATGACAGAACCAAAAAGGTCCATCACGTAGCCGCGTGTATATCTGCAATACAAAACATATAAAAATTCTAATAGAATCATCGTATTATAAATTAATTAGTAGAAACAAGTTATAAAATTTACCTCACAATCTCCTCCTCTGTGGAATCTGCCGAAAGACCCGCGATGAAGTGCTGCCGTAACCTCGTCATCCGCAGATGAAATTTGGACCTCCCTCGGTCCCCAATGATATACTCAGGGTCAGCTCCCAACAACTCATCGACATAACCTGCGAAGCTGGTGCTGTCAGAGACGCCGCCGACGGGTGTGCCACGGATAGCCAAACCCCAGAGAGCACTCATATCCTGGAGAGTCACTGTCATCTCTCCGAAAGGCATGTGAAACGTGTGCGTCTCGGGACGCCATCGCTCCACCAGTCCGGCGATTAGAGATGCATTGATGATGCTCTTCTCTGTGCGCACGATGTCCACAACGTGGTGGAGACCCAGGTTGAAGAGGTACGGCCGCATCACCTCGTAGTACTTCATGTGTACGCACCGCAACTTCACATCTAGAAGATTAATGTCCTGCGTTGAAAAAGGTAATCCGCATGGTGATAACATGATAAAATTTAAACCCAACAAAATTTAATGAAAATATAAGAAAAGGAACGTACCTCACGAGAAGCCAGTGAGACTCGGTGCTCGCTGTGGGGAATCCACAGGAGAGGACTGATGTGCTCCGTGCTGCTAGTACTGATCTGCTCGTCCACTAATGGACGCTGGGTAGGCCGTGCTCTAGGCATCCTGATATCTAAAATAACCTAAATTCGGTGAAATTACGCTTGATCAGCCTAATTATGGTTAAAAAAGGCCAAAATACCCTAAAAATTGGTTATCTGTGCTAATTGCACTAATTGCGCTTAATTAGCATAATTATGGTAAAAAAGACCAGAATACCCTAAAAATTGGTCAAACGTGCTAATTTCGGTAAAATTATGCTTAATCAGCCTAATTATGGTAAAAAAGGCCAAAATACCCTAAAAATTGGTTATCTGTGCTAATTACACTAAATGCGCTTAATTAGCATAACTATGGTAAAAAAAGGCCAAAATACCCTAAATATTGGTCAAACGTGCTAATTTCGGTAAAATTACGCTTAATCAGCCTAATTATGGTAAAAAAGCCAAAATACCCTAAAAATTGGTTATCTGTGCTAATTACACTAAATTACGCTTAATCAGTCTAATTATGTAAAAAAGACCAAAATACTCTAAAAATTGATCAAACGTGCTTATTTCGGTAAAATTATGTTTAATCGGCATAATTAGGGTAAAAAAAACCAAAATACCCTAAATATTGGTCAATTGTGCTAATTACACTAAATATTAGTTAACTTAGCTAATTACACTAAATTACAACAACATAATCTAAATTATAACACCTAAAACCCTAAACCCTAAAATAAATAAATTAAAAATTAAATTAGATAAAAAAAAAATTACCTCAAGGAAGAAGAGAGAATTCGGAATTGGGTTGGGATGAGAGGATTGTGAGAGGAGAGAGAGAAAAAAGGGTATATAGGGGTTTAAACGGAAAAAAAAAAAAAAAAGGTACATGGCCGGCCATTTTCTGGCCAGCTATGTACCCTCCCTAAGCCGGCCAGAAAATGGCCGGCTTGGGTATATATCGATATTGAGTTGAGTTCTGGGTATAATTAATAATTTGTATTAAACTTTGGATATTAATAAAAATGTCGGCTGAAAACTTATCAACTTTTGATTTTATTTTTTATATAAATTAATAAATAAAAAATCAATATCTAAAAATTATACACGCAGGTGTATTTTTGCAAGTTCTCGATGCCAATCAAAATAAAGTTGAGATTTTACGTAGAGAAAATGATGAAAACCATATTTGGTATTTTATTATTTTGATATTTGAATTATAAAATTTTCGTTATTAAAGTTTTAAAATTAAAAATTTAAAAGAATATACCATCTTCTCTAATTATAATTCGAGGGCTAAAATAGCAACTAATACTTTTTGGAAGGTTATATATCCAAATTCTAAAACGATCAAATTTTAAATTTGGTTCTGATTAAATCATGTCTATGACGCACATCATGACATCCATCATGTATAATTGCACTATTTGTATATAGAGAGAGAGAGAGATAGATTACTTTTGTCAGAGACGCACCTGCCTGCCAGCGTGTCATGTGCTCCTAAATCTAAAGTCTAAGCAGGGAATTATACAACTTGCATAAATGGTATTAAAAAAAACTAGTCAAAATATACATGCTCTACATCCAGATATAAACATCAAAAACTTTGTAAGAATCACATGCATGGTAACTTATGTACTATGTATATATAACTTACATAGTGGATATTATCTTTTACGATGATTTTTATTTAACGCCTACTTTTTAAAAAAATATTTCATGAAGAGGGAAATTGCATTTAAAATTTTTTGGTTTTTTTTGGCAAATAAAATAGTAGAATTCACAACTATATCATAATTGTGATGACAAATTAAATTATAAAATCAATGCTATTTTTGCTATTAATTGAAAATCGTTGAGTCTGGCTAGTATAACATCAGTTTCATTTCAGCCTATATAACACAAACTCCAAAATCTATCGAATCGTCTTCAAACGGTGAATCCAAACCGTTCAAATCGATCTATTTCATTAGTTGTGCGTTTACATGCAAAATTTATAATTTTTCAAATTTATAATTTTTCAAATTTTCCGAGTCTTCTGCAACCGATTTCGGTCATCTGCGACCGATTCGGCCGGTCGCAAAAAGGTATGGCTGCTGTAGTGATTTTAATGCATTCATTTTCAATATTTTTGACCGCTTGATTTGATACTAAAATAACTAAAAAATATAAAAAATTTACATGTAAATGCATCACTCATAAAGTAAATCAAGTTGAACTGTTTGAATTAATCACTTGAAGTCTATCCAATCAATTTTGTAGTTAGTGTCATATGACACTGATGTCATACTAACCGGACTCATTATTCTTCCTTTTAAATCATTAAAAATGATGAATTACATCACATACCTCATCTTTGATTAAATAAATAAATAATCTCCACAAACAAATAAAATTGTCCTCGCTATAGAAAAATAAAAAAAAAGAAAAGCGTATATTCGGATGAAATAGTGACTTCAGTGAAGATACTTTTTCAAAGATTTCTTTGCATTAATTGTCAATGAATTAATTAATTTATATCATACAATCGATGCTTCTA
>JAJGRW010004047.1:0-22386 GCA_025461045.1 Carex parvula | reverse complement strand
TAAATTGAATTTTGATTACTATTTAACATTTGCGACAACAATTATTTATAACAACATAAAAAATACTATCCATTGTCTATTTGTTACTTTGTAGCATTAAAAAAAAGAGCATCAAATAAGTAAAATTTCGAGACATGGAAAAAATGTGATCGGTACACTAAAAGTTTTTGTCAACTCTTTTCTGAAGTTAACAAGTGTCTATACACTTTTTAGCTTGGGACCGTTTTTTTTTTTTACTTGCTCTTGAGTTGGTTTGTGCATCTTTGCGCTTAGCTACTTGGTTGATTAATTAAAAAAAAAAAATTGATGTAGGTATCATTATACTTGGATTATAACATAAAGCAGATCGGGCGGTTCCGATCGAACTGGATTAGTTTGGATTTTGATTGGACGGTCCGAAGTTCAGAGGATCCTGACTCGGCTGGCTTGCTCACTGACCCTTCGCTTTTCCTCTCTTCCGTTCGATTTAGGTTGGGTTCTAAGTAACTCGCGAAAGTCAAGTTGCTGAGTGCGTGAGCAAAGCTAGGTGTGAATATGATTAAACTTGAATTAATAAAAAAAATATAATTCTTACCGTTAAAAATAGTTAATATGAATAAACTTGAATTATAAAAAATATAAATTGGATGGGTGTTCACTATAAAGTGAGACTATTTGATTAATTTGCCCGAATTATAATTTTGAATCTCGTGAACATGTAATACGAAGGAATATTCAGTGTTTTAATTTTTTTCAAAAATATATTTTTGTATTGAATTTAACCAACAAAGTAGTAGATGAAATACAACCAGTAGACCGTGAAAGACAACCAGTGGAATATGAAAGATAATCAGTACAAGATAAAATACAACTAGGAGAAGAAAAAATACAATTAGAAAAATATGTAAGCCAACCAGTACAAGATGAAAGACAACAATAAAAAGATGAAATACAACTAGTAGTAGATGAAAGACAACCAGTAAAAAATGAAAGCCAACTAGTAGAACATGTGATCACTAAAAAAGAGAGCGATGTTTCTTTTAAAATTAATAAACTCGGAAATGCTATTGGTTCGGACTGCAAGTGCACATCTTATCGAGTAGTATATTCGAGATCGATCCACAGGGAATATTGGTTCAGAGTCTTGAGCGATCAAATCAAATCTTTCGAAAGGCTAAACAAAATCTGTTAATTGAGAGTTGAAGTTGTGATTAATGTAAATTTGGAAATAATTAAAAGTAATTAAAATAAAGATAGAGATGAGAATTCCTAGGGTTTCGGCACACCATTGCTGCTCAATCCACTTTGATAATATACTTCTGTCGGGTCTGATTTTCTGTTGTTGTTATATGAAACACCACATAGGTCACTGCGTTATTTTAGGCAAGTATGACAGATCTTTCATTGAGATTCTACATAGGACAATGCGAGTTATCTTACGCAAATGACTGATATCTCAAATACACAAGTTACTACACAGATCACTACGATTTATCTTACGCAAATGATAGAACTTGGTTCGCGTTTTATTGTTTCGATTTATAGTTTCCCCGCTAAGGTTTTTTTCACATAAATCTAATAAATTCCAACGAGGCTAATTCGTGCAACATAATTTCTCTTACCATTAAAGTACTGTCACTACCCTAATAGATTAAACTAGATCATCGAATTTAGATGAAGGGATAATAAATCACAAAACTATTTCGATTAAACAACAAGAAATCATAATCAACAGAAAAAATATATATATATATAGAGATGGGCTATTGTGCTTTGCAAAGTAAAGAGGCCTCCGTGCTTCGGGGCTACTTTTTGGATTTTGAAAATCCAACCAATCCATCCGAACCGTTCAACATGTTCTAAATATTGAAATGTGCTTGGAGACCAAATTTTACATTTTTTGGAATTTTTTTACTATTTATTAAGCCACTTTGAAATGTGCTTAATCCGGTGGTCCAAATTTTTGTACTGTTTACCGTTGGATTAAGCACATTTCAAAGTGGCTTAATAAATAGTAAAAAAATTCCAAAAAATGTAAAATTTGGTCTCCAAGCACATTTCAATATTTAGAACATGTTGAACGGTTCGGATGGATTGGTTGGATTTTCAAAATCCAAAAAGTAGCCCCGAAGCACGGAGGCCTCTTTACTTTGCAAAGCACAATAGCCCATCTCTATATATATATATATATATATAGTGCTTGGCTATTATGCTTATATAAGCATATGCCCACATATGCTTAAATGAGCATTTTTGTGTTTCCAATGTTCAAATGGTCGATCCGACCGTTCATCTTGTTCTCCATATTAATATGTGCTTGGAGACCAAATTTTACATTTTTCTGAATTTTTTTACTATTTATTAAGCCACTTTGAAAATTGCTGATCATATGGTCCAGAATTTTGGAAACACTGTTTTTACTGTTCACCCAGATCAGCAATTTTCAAAGTGGCTTAATAAATAGTAAAAAAATTCAGAAAAATGTAAAATTTAGTCTCCAAGCACATATTAATATGGAGAACAAGATGAACGGTCGGATCGACCATTTGAACATTGGAAACGCAAAAATGAGTTATAAGCATATGTGGGCATATGCTTATATAAGCATAGTAGCCAGCCCCTATATATATATATATATATATGAGGAGCTTGGCTACTATGCTTATATAAGCAAAAGCCCACATATGCTTAAATGAGCATTTTTGCGTTTCCAATGTTCAAATGGTCGATCCGACCGTTCATCTTGTTCTCCATATTAATATGTGCTTGGAGACTAAATTTTACATTTTTCTGAATTTTTTTACTATTTATTAAGCCACTTTGAAAGTTTCTGATCTGGTGGTCCAGAATTTTGGAAACACTGTTTTTACTGTTCATCCAGATCAGCAATTTTCAAAGTGGCTTAATAAATAGTAAAAAAATTCAGAAAAATGTAAAATTTAGTTTCCAAGCACATATTAATATAGAGAACAAGATGAGCGGTCGGATCGACCATTTGAACATTAGAAATGCAAAAATGAGTTATAAGCATATGTGGGCTTTTGCTTATATAAGCATAGCAGCCAAGCTCTATATATGAGTAAGGCTACCGTGCTTTGCAAAGTAAACCAGTCATTTTACTTCGGATTGCTGGCTGTTGGATCTGCTTCAATAATCGTGCAGATCATCAGATGAACTTTGCTAATTTTTTCGGAACTGGACAGCTCCAGTTCGGCTCAAAATCGAATTTCAGAGGAGAGGCGAAGAAGCTCTCTTCTCCAGCGCGACAACCCTAAGCGATTCCGAAGCGATTCCGAAGCTCTCTTCTCCAGCCTCTCCTCTCCAGCGATTCCGAAGCTGGCTGACCTTGCTCTCCTCTCTCTCCAGCGAAAGGGATTCCTCTCCAGCTCCAGCGATTCCTCTCTCTCCAGCTCCATTCCCGACGATAAATTCTTGTAAACTTTTTTCTCTCCAGCGATTCCTTTCATACCATGATAAATTATTTTAGTTCAGTTTGCTTAGAACTAGTCATACTTTAGCTTTGATTTTTTTTAGTTCATTTTGATTGGCTGATAACCAAGAACCTAATAAAACAAAAATAGGATATATTGTATCAGATTAAGATATGATGATGATGTTCATTCAAGGTTGACCAATTGTTGAATTTGGAGACAAGAACTCAAGTCTCCTAGATAGATTGACCAATTGGTTCAGTTCAGCCCCCCTGTACTGTTTGCAGGTACCGGCCTTGCCTAAAATCTGGTACCGGCCTTGCCTAAAAGAAACAATATGTAGCAAAAGAAACAATATGTAGCAAAATCTGGTACCGGCCTTGATATTCAAACTGGAGCTTAATCTGGTACCGGCCTTGATATATGAAGCCTTATTACATTTCAGGACAGTTGAGGCTCAAATGAGGCAATAGCCAATTATTAGACTTTTTTCAGGACAGTTGAGGCTCAAATGAGGCAATAGGCAATATAATTGTAAACTTTTTTCACTGATGCATGTCCATTGTTAGACTTCCTTTCATACCATGATAAATTCTTGTAATTTTCTTTTCATTTGCCAAGTCCACAATCTTAAGTCATACTGAACATCATAATTATTCTTTAAAATCAATTTAAAGAACTTCTGATAAATGTTGTTTCTTCTATACCAGGTACATGCATAAATGTTGTTTCTTCTATATTTTAAGAGAAACATATCAGATATGAAAACAAAGCATAAATGTTTGTTTCCATGCATTGTGAATTACTGCAATTTAGCTACTGACGGAGATGGATGGGTTTTTGACTCTGACAAGCAAGTGATGCTTCTACATAATGGTTTTGAAAATTTCTCTCATAATAGAATTGCTAGAGTATGCTTCTACAGAATTTCTTGTTTTCTTGCATCAACTAGATTTTCTCTCAGATTTGGGTGCGGTTCTACAGAATTCCTTTTCTTGTTTTCTTGCAAAGTCGAAGAATCCGTACCAGCAAAGTGGCGGCCGGTGAGAGCAATTTTCCTGGTCAGAAAAGGTTTTGAAGGAGGTGATGCAGAGGCAGCTTAAAGATCTCGAGTTTTTTCAGAAGAAAGAGAAATCTTCAAGTTAATGGATGGTGCTATTAGTTTTTCATTGAAGTTGGTTCTTCAACCGAAAAATGCATTGGCTTGAGTAGCGGAGAGAGAATTACGAAGGGATTTTGTGAAGCATAGATGTGATAAAGTGCTTATGGAATGTCATGGCTAATTTTATTTGTACATATGTTTTGTTCTTTTGTATTGATAAGTTAACGGTTGTCATACAAACTTTCAAAAGTTTAATTTGTTGAAAAGTTATTGATCTCTGTTGGAAACCTGGGTGATAGTTGCGATTATATTATGACTATTTTGTACTTTGTTGCATTGTACAAGTTGTGGTAATTAATGTATATATGTACTTTGTTACATTTACTTTGTTAATTGTGTTATTTTATAAGTTGTGGTTTTTCTAAAACCAGAAATGATAGTAATTCCTACATGATAGTGAGGTGAAGTGAATATGTGCACAAAATACCCAAATTCACATGTTTTCATAATTCAGAGAGCCAAATTAAAGATAAAAATGCACACATTCATAACAGCACATGTAAATTCTCCATATCTTAAGAAAAGTACTTATAATAGCACACAGCCACACATGCACAAATAAACCATCATTTATACCTAAAAATTCATAAGAAACAGACATACAAATTTGAATACAATAAAAAGAAAGAAAACAGTACAAGCTTCTGAATGATTACGTTGCAGCTATCATTTACAAGCACTAAATTAACAAAGTATAACATACATGCGGCTGCTGCTCTCATACAATTAACCAAAGTATAATATACACGAGACTGGATGGATACAACCCTCACAACACTTGTCTCATGGCATCTCATTTCGTCTACACAAACAATTTGCAAAACATAACATACGAAAAAATAATCATACATACAATCTGACAAAATAAGAAACATAGTGCACAATTGTCCCATAAATTCTGAAAAAAAATATATATTTGAAAACAACAATGCATAAATAAAATTTTGCAAAAAAGATATGTAGAGAGTTTCAGAGGAGATTTGAAGGAGAGATGTGATGGCACGTGGGTCTTGCGCTGAGTCTTCCTCTCCACTCTCCTCATCATCATCCCTCTTTTGTTTGCCCTTTCTATGAGTCAATAAAATTAAACATGTCAGCAAGAAATATGAGTAAAGAAATGTACAACAATCAGTAAACAATCTTGCAAACATTGTAAGTGTAAAAAAAAATCATGTGTACATCCATATCTGCATCCATACCCATTTATCTGAATTGTATGGATGCAAGAGGATTCACAATGGTTTAGCACCATGTCGCCAAATTTTTTTAACTTTTCATAATGTTGGTCACCGACGAAATCATTTTCATCGATGTTGAGGCGAGATAACGAGGCCCATAGGTTTGCCCATTGCTTTGATACCAGGCTTTTCTGCACGGCCTCCTTCGTCAGTAAGAAGGATACAATATGGTCAAGAATTCCATCTGGTACATTATTTATCCTGTCAATCTCCGTGTTCATCATGCTTCAAAATTCTGCATAATATACCAAAAAACCCTCAAAGATCATTCCCAAAAGCCTAGTACCAGTCTTCATTTTAAAGTTTGGTTCAATTGAATTTGGTGTATTCATAATTATGCAGTACCAGTCATTGGTACTGTCAGAGCAATTGAAGGAGAAGAAGCCAACAAAAACTGCACTAAAAAATAAAACTTCTGCTTGAATCGAAGCCCCTCCGTGTAGATATTAACCATCAGACCCCTCTAGATATTGACCATCAGACCCCTCTAGATATTGAGAATTAAAGGGAAGGAAATTAACCATCAGACCCCTCTAGATATTGAGAATCTTAGCAGAACTTGCTCCCTATTCTACCGACACCATTTATCTCTTGGGAGCTTGGTTCCATCTGTTCCTGCCTAGTTTACCAGTAAGTGCGGTGCTTTGAAAATAAATTAAAGGATTCCTAGAAAATAAGTTAAAGTAACCCTAGAAAACTAGAAAAAATAAAAATAAAAAACAAACTTTTGTTAAGAAGCCGCTTTGATATAGTTAATTATTCTTCAATATAGTTAATAAAAGTCTAATATGCTACAGAGTACAGACCTTCAATTTATTTGCTAATATACAGTATTATGTTTCTATACAGGATGGGCTAAAATTTTGACAAACAAAGAAAATAGAGGGATAAACCTACTTGGCTTCTCCAGGGACAGTTCGCACAGGAGAGGGTTTGGTCTGCGTGAACCGCTGATAGAGGAGAGGGTCTCACCACTGTTGCTGGAGCTGTAGCGCGGAGAGAGAGGAGATGAGCGGGAAGAGCGCTGGTTTGGGGGTTTGGAGTTGCGGCGCCGAAAGAGAGAGAGAGGAGCTGGAGGATCTGCTGCTGGTGCGGCGCCGAGAGAGGAGAGGAGCAGGAGAAGGTTGGTACTGGGTGCCGAGAGAAGGTGGCGATTAGGATTTAGGCCTCGATTTAGCGCTGAGAGGAGGGAGAGAGAGGAGAGGGGTCGGACTGGGGGAGGCGGGTTTAGGGTTTTCGCGAGAGAGAGAGAGAGAGAGGGAGAGGGAGAGGAGAGGGTCGGACTGGGGGGGGCTGTGTGATTTTGCTCCCAACTGGAGAGTCCAGTTCCGAAAATTTCAGATTTAATCTGATGATCTGCACAACTATTAAAGCACATCCAACGGCCACAAATGCGAAGTAAAACAGACCATTTAATTTGCAAAGCACGGTAGCCTTACTCTCTCTCTATATATATATATATCAAAGCATCAAGAGTAACAAGGCTTACTGTCTAGCCCATAAGAAAAAAACTTAGCTGCAGAACGACATTGTTACAATCACTCATCTCTTTCTCACTTAATCAAATCTAACCCAAATATCAAGATACTAAACAATTCTGTCTAGGGTGCTTATATAGGAGTGAAGGGACGTATGGAGTTGAGTGGAAACCAAGAAATGTGATCTGGATACAACTGTCAGCAGTTATTTCCCAAAAGACGCATTGGTTACGGACCTTAGTGGCTGATACGGTTCGTATTGAGACCATGTCGCTGAAGGGTTTAATGCGTATCGCACTATCTCCTGGTCCGTATTCGGTTAGGTCCGTATTAGGCAATACGGGCCGTAACAGAGACTTAGTCGATGAGCGTTGCTGATCCAATTGACCCGATTCTTGCTCCATTTGATGTAAAATAGTTCCAAAACCTGTTTTCTATAATAAAACATAAAGAAGGGTGGCAATAACTTTTTTCTCTAATTAATTAAACATAAGTGCGAGATAATATGCAAAACCTAGCCAAAATCCTACGTAATTCATCATTATTTTGACTCTGATCACGCCTCTCAACTTGAATTGTTGCTTGTACTCAAGCAACGACATCCTAGCTAGTCAAAGGTCCGGTCTAGGTAAAAACATACAATCTCAAGAACTTGCTTAAAATTAAATTAGAACTTGGGCTTGGTACAATTGACATGACTTTAAAAATCTAGAACTTCAAAAATATTCATGACCTCTCCCTTGAACAATTTATTCACCCCATGATTGACCTCATTGTGCGTTCCTTAGAAAAATTAATATTGAATAATTAGTTTCACAAATATCCTTAAAATTGAGAGTATTAATTTCCCCTTTGATTATAAACGGATTCCTTTCAATCAATAGGAATTATAATGATATAAATTTTGATTTTCCTTCCCAATTGATTGGAGCAAAGTATGACAACTAAGTGTGTTGGTACTTGTGACTTTTTCAAAAAATTAAATATGCACAAAATTTAAAATTTAGGAGGTTTTATCGAGCTTATTGGTAACCAGTCTTGTGTAGGCACCCGTACTCTTTTTTTTATATCCTCCATCTTTTATTTTATTTTTTATTTTTTTGGATTTTTCTTATTTAAGATTTTTTTTTGTACTTTTCTGAAAAATTTATTTTTGTGTCACAAGTACCATGATTACACACAATTCCAAGTATTCATTCATACAAGAAATTATTGCATAGTTTTGCTAAGGTCTATCTGTAATAAATGGGTATTCTAAGAACACTTTCAAATTTAAAAGACTTTGCAAAAATAAATTACTCAACAATAAAAATTCTAAGGTTTGCGGTTTTTGGTCAACATTCATGGTTATCAATTAATTGTTCACTTTGAGGTCACTAATTACTTTAAAAATTCTAAATTTTTGGTATCATAGTCAATTGTCTAAACCTTAACCTAACTCAATTCGAAACAATTCCTTATTTGATTAACCTACTCCTAAGCAAATTAAAATGCAAGTTACTCCTAAATTATATGATCATATCAATGCAAATGCCTATATGCACGCTAGATAAAAACCTTAATCCTTCATCCTATTTCTCATGGTTAAGCCTTGAGAAATAATCTAGATTAAGTAAAACTGCTAGCGAAAAATAAAAATAAGGGTCCTACATGCCGTGATCTAAGATACAATGCAATTATAAACTAAGTTTTCTTAGCCCTACCCCCATGATAAAATTTTGCATTGTCCTCAATGCAATAAAATAAACTATAGAGATAGAGATAAGAAAGGTCTCACAGATTACTCGTGGGGAAGGGGTGGTGGTGGGGTGAATGGAATTGGTGGTGTGAATGTGATTTCCTTTGAAAGACAATATTCATAGAAATTCTCGTGTGCCTTGTTCACTTTGTCCATATATTCCTCCAAGTAGCGGGTGCGTTTCTTTAGGTTTTCGAGCGTGTTGTTGGCATAGTGTGCGGTTGGGCTGGGTTCTCGAGGTTGCGACACGGTAGTTTCTTGATCCCAGCCGGTAGGTGCGGGCATTGTGTTTGCCTCATTGGTGTTGTCGCGTGGAGGGATGAGGTGGCGTATGAAAGCCATGTCATGGTGGTGGTGGGATGAGTGGTGTGATGCGCTGTTTGTTTCCTCCATGGGTTCTTCGGTTGGTTCTTCCTCGATTGGTTCCTCCTCGATTGGTTCTTCCTCATTGTTTCTTGCGACATCTTCATGTTCAGATTCGTAGCCAAATTGGAATGAGTCCTTGTCCGTTCCGATGTGAAGAGTCATGCCCTCGCCTATTTTTAATGTGTACTTGATATCGCCCGTATGTGCATTGAATACCGCTTGCACATGGTCATTGTTGACGAGATAGTTCATATTGAGGCGGTTGGATCCGTACACTTCGTTTTTGCCTATGAGTTTGATATTGTGATGATGCGCGAGAAGGGTTGCATAGCAGCCAACCGAGACTACATGGTTGTTCTTTTTGTCGTCGGCCACCGATTTGAGGTGGTGTAGGATGTGATAGCCAAGGTGTGGTTGGTGCTTGTGGCTTCTCATGCATCGTATGATGTAGATGTCCCTTTCTTTAACCTCTGTGTTGTCTTCTCTTGTGGGAAAAATTGAATTGAAAAGAATGATATGAATATACCTTAATTCGATACTCGAGATGAGTCGCGAGTCTTTGCGATAAACCTTCCGTTCATCCATAGCAATTGTCTCCCAATATTTTATGCGTTTGTCCCTTGTGTCCAGTTCGGTTTCGCCTTTAATGGGAATCGATAGTGCCTTGCAAAATTCCTCCATTGTTACTTCAAAGGGGCGATTGAAGAGTCGGTACTTGATTTTGTCGCCATCGCTTTGTAAGGTTGATAGGAATTCGATGGTTGGCCTTTCGTAGACCCTTGTGGCTCGCAATCGGTCCGCTAGATACTATACATTTATGTTATTAAGGATACTCTTGAAAGTTTTGATGCTTAGATAGCAAGGAATAAAACAAAAATTTTATTCGACTCAAAACAAACGATCTAGTCATTGTACTTGTAAGAAACAATCTTAATTAGCCTAATCAAGAAGGAAATAACATATACCTTAGATTTGATCTCCAAATCAAATCAAGAAGGGTTGTCTCGCTTAACAACTTCTTATTTCCTTTTCTCTTTCAACGGTGGTTATGCTTTAGCCCTTCAAACGACGAGCCTCCTTAGGTATCCACCGAAAGATTAAAGAAATACTTGTATCTCTAAGGCTAGTAAGAGATTAACAAGTAGAACATTAATCCTAGTTTAACTCTCTTCTTATTTTCTGAAAAATCTTAGAGGATTTCTAGATCTCAACACATGAAGAAAATGGGAGAGAATGAGAGAAGAGAACAAATTTCGGCTAAGAGATGATAGACAGAATTTTTTTTGACCTTTCGGTACTAAAACTCTTATATCTTCTTCTAGGTAACTCCAAACGACTTAAAACTTTTTCTGTTGGATTCTAGACTCAAAGGGCTTCAAATTACATAGTCATACGTCCAGAATAGTTAATGTTTGCCCTTTCAAATTCCTGTTCAAAGTTACCTAAAAAACTGTCTCGAAATTTCTCTCATCTTTTATGAAATTGATTAGGTTTAATGGCATATTTAAATATTCCTTTAATCATGCCATCACTAATCAATTCTCCCCAGCATATATTTGGGCTTTGGGCTTAAATATACTAATCATATTAATATTTAATGAAGTCCATAATCCCATACATTAAAAGGCCAACATATAAATTAATATTCTATGTTAATTTTTATGCATCTCTCATGTGTCAAAAGTCATTTAAAATATGTCACACATACTTTAAATATTACTAGGATTATTTTACAACATCTCCATGTCATAAAAAATGTTCATATATTAATAACATATAATTTGTATAAATTAATTATAACTCCTTATAATTAACATAGCATACATATCACATATGCTTTACTAATATATTTTCTTTTAATCTTTTATATGGTGTGACCCTATGGGATCTCATCATTATGGCAATGGAATTAAGCATTTTATTTCCATAAATCAATGATACAACTAGCCATGGTATATTGATTATCCAAATGATGTGGATGAAAAAACACATGCAAAATCACGATCCCTGTAACATTAAAAATGTTGTTGTGTCAATTCCTTGCCTCATGATATCCATATAATCGTAAGGTAGGAATGTGTCATCCTTACCAATTATTTTTTCTTGATTTCCTTAAGTTTAATTATGATATGATTATCATATAATCATATTGCATGCACATAATACAAACTTTATCAAGGGGCACAGAGATATCATCACTTATATTAACATATAAGGGACATTGGTTTCTTGATACGTATCGTTCTTCCACATAAGTTATATGCACTGCAGTAACTGTCTATTTAACTCCTAGTTAAAGAGAGCGTTGGACAGTATCAACAATACAAATCCCTTATGTAAGAAAAATAAATTTCTCAACCAAATAATTCTAGACACAATGAAATATCAATGACACAAAACACAATCCATATGATATTTCATTTTTAGGTCTGTCCAGTGCCATACATCTCCATGTATGCACAAGTGTGATTAGATCGATAACTCTGTATCGTATAACCTGTAAAACATGGCCATAATCTAATCACTACACTTATCTTATATGGTCAACCAGTTTACCTTGCTGATTGCCAAGATAAGAGACATTTAAGAGTAAACAAATTTATTCGTTGTGAAGTTCTACAATTTAAGTCATCAACTCAAATGATCCACTAATATGAATACTCAAGGTACAAAATGATAAAAGCGTTCACTAATAAACTAAACATATCATACATATGATCTGGGTCTAGGACACCAACACTAACAATCTCCCACTTGAACTAGAGCCAATCATATCAACTCTAAATGAGCGAAGAGTACAAATCATGTTGTGACTGTATTTATAGTGATTTGAGTGAATACACTAAACATGTGTGCAAAATCAATGTCATCGAGGGTTTCTTTCAATGCTTATAATGTAAGAACACTACTAACTTGGTGCCTATGGAAATGTAGTATACATAGGGTCTACCATCTTTGCTCCCAACATCAAATCAGGAGGGGGAATTCCAAGCACTACTAAAAGCAAATTCTGGACAAGAGGTGGCCAACATTTTAGGCCGAAGCGTCAATGAGTGAATGGTTCGGGCAAGGCAACTTGAACAACAACTTGCATTAATAGTTTGGGGTATTACCAACCTTTTACATATAATTATAGATTTTGGATTTCCACAAGAACATCATAGGGGATGTTTCTTTTTTGTAAATTTTTGTTGATAGGTGTTGCTTATATTTGGGGGTATAGGTAAATGTTCCATATTATCTATAGCTGTAATGTTATAATACATTTGGTCTTTTGGTACAATGCATGCTTTGTACATGCTTGATTTTAATACTGTCATTGCTAATTTGATGGTGTTATGTTATGGCTATTTGAAGGTGTTATGTTATGTCATGGTTATTTCTTTCAATGGGAAATGTATCAGATTACTGGGATGGTACCGGGTTGGTACCGGGTAGGAAATGGGAGAATTTTAGAAAAATGGCTGCTGATATGTTGGCATTAATTGCAATTAATTGAGTCAGAATATCAAGAGAAATATGATCAAAATAAGCAAGCAAATAATCTGGTGGGACCCACAATACCTACCCTTGCAAAAAAACAGATGGGGCCTACTATCCCTACCCTTGCAAAATATCAGGTGAGACCCACGCTGGTTTGCCTCGCAATTAGTAAGGTGGGGTCCACTCACGCTAACCTTGCTAATAACCCGCTGGGGCCCATACCGGCTAACTTGCAAATACTCAAGTGGGGTCCACTAACGCTAGCCTTGCTAATAACCCGATGGGACCCACGCCAGATACGCTTGCTAATAATCAGTTGAGACATCCTTGCAAATAATAATTGGGGCCCAGATAGCTCGGGGGCACTGTATCAGGATGCTGGTATTTTTCCTTTTCGATGATCACTTTAGTGCTATCGATGCACATACTGGGTCACACCTCTTTAAGGTAATCTTTTTAGTTGAATTTACCTACTTTGGATTTGCAGGAAGTTCAAAGCAGACACAGCAATCAACCTAACAGTACACAAATAATCAGTGTAGAATTCTAAACGGGTAGGATCAGTGCAGCCTATGTTGGGTTCGTTCTCCATTTATAACTGTTCTTTCAACTGAACTGAAAATATTTTTATAGGAATTCTTATTGGGGCTTCTAGCATCTAAGACCGTGATTTATGTTGCGCACCAAGTTGAATTCCTTCCGGCTCCTGGCAAGTCTTTGGTTCTATTTTACTTTGTTTGGCACTTTCCTTTTGAATGTGTACTGACCAATTTTAATTTTTCTTTCAAGGTAATAATAGAAGGAAAGATAGCACAAGCAGGCAAATACCAAGAAATACTTGAATCAGACAAGGAGTCGTCTCTGCACACAAGGATGCCTTGTCAGCACTTCACTCCATTTCCCCCGTGGAACTAGATGCCTCCGGTTCCAATCAGAAAATTGAGAACAAGATGACCCATAATTAATGAAGGTAAAAAATTGATACCATATAATCAGAATACAAAAGGCAAGGGTCTTTCTTATTCCTATATGTCCGCATTTTTAATTATTCATATGTCGTTAGAGTGGCATAAAGTTGAATTTTCTTTTGATTAATTCTTGCAGGCTTCAACAGATCAGAGTGAGGTTGATACAAGCATACCGTACCAGATCGGTAATTATTCCTTCACATTAATATGTTTATTAACAAGTTTGTACTGGTCCTGTAATTATTCATAAGCAATCAGACTAGAAGGAATTTAATATAATCAAGTTAAGATTGTTTTTAATTTTTGTCGAAAGTAATAGTTCCAATTCATAACATTTTATTTCCTTCTATTCAGATTAGGACAATCCCAGCCAACTGTCATGCCATCCCTATCACCTGGGTCAGTGGTGGCATCTGGACCCGGTCGGGCTAAAAAAGATACTGCTTTGAATTATTTGCGAAGGGTTAATGAGAGATTTCAAGACCAACAAGGAACATACAAAGAGTTTTTAGGAATTATGAACGATCATGAGATAACATGCAACTACAAAAACTGGCTTTGTACACTGCACATTGTACACGGATTTGGAAATTATATTAAAAACAGTGTACCAAATATGAGTTCAAAAGATCTGAACGATTTCTACACGGATAATTAGTTAACAATCAGTGTCGAATTATTAGAGAGAGCTACACGGTTTATTAGAAACCACAAATCCGTGTGTAAATAAGTGTGTGTGCAAATAACTGAGAGAGCTACACGGACTTTTAATACAAAGCCGTGTAGGAACATTACACACGGTTTTTTGATATATAGCCGTGTATAAATCTTATAATTGTACACGGCTTTATAACTAAAAAGCCGTGTATAAATAGGTGGAGAGCTACACGGATATATAACTAAATAGCCGTGTACAATAGTGTAGGGTTTTATTATCTTCCCTTCCAGAGCGCCGTTTTGATCAAGTTTTTAGTTCATACATATCGAACTGAGCTTTTTATTTCTGCGAATTGATCGAGCTGGCCAGCAGCTGAGATCTGAGATCTTTGAGTTAAGTTTGTATTTTCTCCTCTCCATCTTTCTAAGGTTAGTAATATGTATTTAAATCATTTTCTTTCTCTAATTTTCTGTTATTTATGCTTATTTAATTAGGTCATTTCATGCATTCTTGAATTCTTAATTTTAGATGTAATTAATTAGTGTATTGTGGTCCAATAACCGACCTTTAGATGCTTTTAGGTCCATGCCCGTTCAAAATTAATCCAATAGGGATTAATTTTGGATAGTCCCCGTTTTGGGACTGCTCTTTGAATATTATGTCTCATTTAGGATGTGAACACATATTAGCGGGATTTAATTAGTATTTGAGGAAAGTTCGACAGTATTTTCCCTTATTGCTCCTACGAGTATGTGGTTCGTACGCATACTTGGGGAGTTAAGGGGAAATGCTGCCGAATTTTTCTCAAATACTAATTAAATCTCGCTAATATGTGTTCACATATGAGACATAATATTCAAAGAGTGGGTTAGGATTGTAAACCGGTCCTTTGTAAGCCCAAAATTTTGTACACGAAGGAGAATGTTGACCATGCATGATTAATTGATCAAATCATTTTTTTAATTTAATTTACAGATGGATCGAAGCTGGATGTATGAAATGCGACGTGACAGTGAAGAATATTTGGTTCGCGTTGATGAGTTTATAAAATTTGCTGAGAGTTATAGAGTGAATAAAAAAGAAGAAGACATTTTATGTCCTTGTAAAGATTGTAAAAATTTATTAAGATTTTTGGACATCGAAGAAATTAGAGCTCATTTGATTTGTCGGGGATTTAAGAAGAGATATACATGTTGGTTCATGCATGGTGAGAAATTTGGGGAAAGTAGTAGTGCCAATAAGGATTGTAATCGTGAATTGAATGATGAGAATGTTGGAATTTCTGATAATTTTGAACTTGATTGGAACGAGAATTATGAGAGTGCCGAATATTCTGATATTAACGTCGAACCCGAAAATGACGATGATGAGATGGAGAGGAATTTTGATGAAAATGTAGAACACGAGTTTACTGAAAATTTGGAGGATATGTTACGTGATGTGGAAGATGAAATTAGTGATAAAAATTATGATAAATTTCAAAATTTGTCTAATGAATCTAAGAAGCCGTTGTATCCCGGGTGTACCAAATTTACAAAACTGTCAGCTGTGTTGAAATTATTAAACTTAAAAGCAGACAATGGTTGGAGCGATAAGAGTTTCACGTCCTTATTACAGCTTTTAGGAGAAATGCTCCCAGATAACAACGAGTTACCCGGTACAACATATCAGGCAAAGAAGTTGATATGTCCAATGGGGTTGAAGATCGAAAGAATACATGCATGTCCGAATGACTGTGTATTGTATCGTAACGAGTACGAGGCCATGCATGTCTGTCCTAAATGCGGTGTTTCACGATATAAACGTCGTAAGGACCAGGACACTGATGATTGTAACGAGGACACAAGTGGCCGACCTCCGGCTAAGGTGTTGTGGTATTTGCCGATAATACCGAGATTCAAACGGTTGTTTGCGAATCCCAAAGATGCAAAATTATTGCGCTGGCACGAAGAAGAGCGCAAAAATGACGGTAAACTAAGGCACCCGGCTGATTCTCCTCAATGGAGAAACATTGACAGACATTTCAAAGAATTTGGTTCTGAACCGCGGAACCTTAGGATTGTGGTGAGCTCAGATGGAATGAGTCCGTTTGGAAGTATGAGCAGTCGGCACAGTACTTGGCCAGTTCTTTTATGCATCTACAATCTTCCTCCTTGGTTGTGCATGAAACGCAGATATATAATGATGTCATTACTAATCCAAGGACCCAGACAACCCGGAAATGACATAGATGTATATCTCGCACCATTAATCGAGGACCTCCAAAAATTGTGGCGTGATGGCGTCCCGGTGTGGGATGCGTATATGAAAGAGACCTTTACCTTGCGGGCCATGGTGTTTTGCACCGTAAATGATTTCCCCGCGTACGGGAATTTGTCGGGTTACACTTGTAAAGGAGCAAAAGCGTGCCCGATCTGTGAAGATGACACGCAGGTGCTGAGGTTGAAAATTGTCAAAAGAATGTATTCATGGGGCATCGTAGGTTTCTTCCTATTAATCACCCATATCGTAAGAAGAAGATGGCATTCAACGGGAAAATTGAGCTTGGAGTGGCTCGTCATCCATTAGACGGGGAGAGTGTCTTCGAACGGGTAAAAAACATTGATGTTGTTTTTGGAAAATGCGCCAAAGCACTACCGAAGAATATTTGGAAAAAGAGGTCCATATTTTGGGAGCTACCGTACTGGAAATATTTAGAAGTGAGGCATTGCCTAGATGTCATGCATGTCGAAAAAAATGTCTGTGACAGTTTAATTGGTTTATTATTGAACATTCCGGGGAAGACGAAAGATGGTATTAAAGTGAGAAAAGACATGGTAGAGATGGGAATACGACCCGAGCTCGCACCGCAGGAGAAAGGGAAGCGCACATACCTACCCCCCGCACTGTGCACAATGTCAAAGAAAGAGAAAACAAGCTTCTGTGAATGCCTCAATGGTATAAAAGTCCCATCAGGATATTCTTCGAATATTAAGAAGTTGGTGTCGATGAAGGACTTGAAACTGGTCGGTCTGAAATCTCACGACTGTCATGTTTTACTGACACATATAATTCCGGTTGCAATTCGGGGAATTTTACCAAAGCACGTTCGTCAAACCATTACGAAGCTTGTTCTTTCTTCAATGCAATAAATTCCAAAGTGATAGACCCTCTAAAATTGGACTCTTTGCAAAAGGAGGTCGTCGTTACTCTTTGCCAACTTGAGATGTATTTTCCGCCATCTTTTTTCGATGTCATGGTTCACCTTGTTGTTCATCTTGTGAGAGAAATTAAGATTTGTGGTCCCGTGTTCCTTCGGTATATGTATCCATTCGAGAGATACATGGGCATCTTGAAAAAATACGTTAGGAACCGACATCGACCCGAAGGCAGCATTATAGAAGGATATTCTACGGAGGAGGTGATTGATTTTTGCACCAACTACTTGACCGGTGTGGATCCTATTGGCGTTCCAAAATCTCGATACGAGGGAAGGCTCCAAGGAGTCGGGACAATTGGGTTGAGAGCCGTAGTTGCTGATCTAAATGAACTACAAAAGGCACATTTTATTGTACTACAACACATGACAGATGTTGCTCCCTATATAGATGAGCACATGACAATCCTTCAACAACAAAACTACACGAGGAGTCAGAAGTGGCTTACTAACGAGCATAACCGTTCTTTTTAGGATGGCTGAAAGAAAGAGTGCAGTCACACCCCGTACCTGAAATTGTTAAACTGCTTGGCGCAGGACCCCAAATTGTTGTTAGAACATTCCAAGGATACGAGATTAACGGATATACATTTTATACTAAATCCCAGAGTGATAAGAGCACGATGCAAAACAGTGGGGTGACGTTGGTGGCGACCTCTCAAGAATTCAGTAGATCCGGAGATGGCCGGGCTGTAATAGCATCAAAGTCCTATTATGGCGTTATTCAAGATATTGGGAGCTCATTTACAGTCCTCGCCTGAGCATTCCCGTGTTCGGTGTCAATGGGTCCGAAGACCGAGGTGTTAAAGTTGATAACGACGGGTTCACACTCGTTGATTTAAACAGGGTTGGGCATTGTTGATGATCCGTTTATACTCGCCAAGCAAGCCACCCAAGTCTTTTATGCCACTGACCCGAGTGATGCCAGGTTGAGCGTCGTCCTATCCGGAAAAGAAGGATTGTCGGGGTAGAAAATGTCGTCGATGAAGAAGAGTACGACCAGTTCGACGAAGTACCTCCATTTTGTACCGATGTGCAAACTGAGGTAGCAACACTTGAAGGGGTAGACGAAGCTGACTACATGCGGTCCGACCATAATGAAGGATTATGGGCCGAGGGTACCGTTCAAATAGTGGAAAAAAGGAGAAAAAGGAAAAAAAAAGCATAATGTGTAATATTTATTTTGTTTAAGACCGTGTAGCTTTTAATATTGCAACTTTAGCTTGTAATATATCAAATAAAAAAGGAAAAAAAGAAAAAAGCATAATGTAGTAATAGTATTATCAAATATTATCAAATATTATCAAATATTAGTATTAGTTTTTGAAAATATTAGTTAAAATATTTAATAATAAAATAAACTAAATATTAGTTAAAATATTTAATATTAGTTAAAAAATATTTAAGGAAGGATTATGTTTAATGAAAATATTATGTTCAACTTTATCAAACATTTAATATTAGTTAAAATAAATATTAGTTTATGTTCAAAGCATTTTACTGAACCTGGGACCCGCATGTCGGACTGATTTATACACGGACATTTAGCTAATAGTCCGTGTAGAAAGGGGAGAGAGCTACACGGCCTTTTAGCTAGATGTCCGTGTAGAAAGAATATTTGCACACGGTTTTTTGTGTTCAACCGTGTAGAAAGGTGATTTGCACACGGGCATTATCTAAGAAGCCGTGTATAATGAGAAAACATTGGTTATTTGAAATCTTCTCTGCCAAAAATTTCGTAAGTCCGAAAACCCTTCTCTGCCAAAATTTCATAAGTCCGAAAACCCTTCTTCTGCCAAAAACCTAACACGAGCTCGATCTTCACCTAGCACCGCGCGCCTCACCGCCTCGCCGCCTCGCCGCCTCGCCGTGGTCTCTCTCTCTCTAACCCGTGTCTCTCTCACCCGTGGTTAGCTCTCTCTCTCTCTCGTTATTTTTCTTAATGGGTTTGAACCCGTTAGACATGGTTGGTATTTGTTAGTATATACATTATGGTACTTGTTAATTGTTGGTATTTGTTAGTATTTGTATATAGGGTATTTTAGGGTATTTTAAGTTAATTAGTTAATATAAATATTAGTTTTAACTAGGTTAATTTAGGTTAATTAGTTAAAATAAACCTAGATTAATTTGTACTTGTTAATTTTAGGTTATTTTAGCATATAACCTAGGTTATTTTAGGTTAATTCAAAAGTTGGTTGATTAATCTAGGTTATATGTCAAAATATGTATTTTGTTAATTATTGGTACAAGAATATCAATTTTAGGGTATTTTAAGTTAATTTAGGGTACTTGTTAATTTAGGGTACTTGTGTATTTTAGGTTATTGAAATGATTATGGTACTTGCATGTTAGGTTATTCAAAATATGTAATAGACCATGCATGTCGAATGTAGTAGACAAAATATGTAGTTCATTATGGAAGAACCATGTCGATTGACAAAATATGTAATAGACCACTTGTGTATTTTAGGGTACTTATGATTTGATCTTTAATTTCATGCAGCACCATGTCGAATGAAAATGAGTACGAGGAAATGATGGAAGAAGAGGAGCAGCAAGCTACTGCCTCGTCAGAAAGAAAGAGAAGAGGGCCTACAATGTGCACGAGCCATTCTGAGCAGACCCATTCCAAAATCTGGTTCACAGAAGACGGGCGTGCGCAGGGACCAGACCGGAAGAAATACTCAAATTGGTGTACGAGCTTCGTGAGGCAAAATGCGAGTATCCTTGTTGAGAGATGGGATCAGTTCGAGGATAAGGTGAAGGCCGAGTGGTGGAACACGGTGAAGGTAAAGTGCCTAACAACTCTTCTCTTGAATTTTCACTTATGTATGATCTATACTTAAATACACTAAATTTTTGTGTCAATCAGGCTCAGTGGAACATCCAGAGTGATGTTCCAAAGGTTAAGACGTTGAAGATTATGAACAATGGTTGGAAGCAATACAAGAGTACTGTTGAGACGGAGTTCATGGAGAAAGGGAAAAATCCGGTCGCTACTACAAATGGCTAAAACAAGAGGACTGGGATGCGTTTCAAGCTTGAAGTCTACCGAAGAGTTCCAGGTATCTAACTCGTGCCAAATTTATGCTTATTCTTTCTCGATATGTACTTATCTTTCTAAAACTAACTGATCGTTATTGTCTTGTTTTCTGTCAAGGCAAGAGGTGATAAAGGCAGGAGTACCGTTGCCTTTAACAGTATCCACACCATCTAGGGTCAGGTGGTTACGAGGGTAAGTCGGAAGAATGGAGGAGAGTCCTGGACGCGAACAAGGATTCTGACTCACCCGGTGGTTAGGATCCAAAATCCTAGGGGCAAAGATTGGGTCATGGGTAGAGCCGAGGTAACCGCTGACGGGAGGATACTACTCCCAACGGATTTGCAAAGCGTGGCTCAAAGAATGGTAAGAGTCATTTATAACTCCGAGAGTACGTCAATTGTTCTTTTGCTTTAACTAATTCTTCTACTTGAACAGTTGGAAGTGGAGGAGGAGGTCCAACTCGGGTGCCCGGAGTGTCAACGACAAAATGATTCATTGTCCGCAGCGCTCGAGAATCCAGAACACCCGGGTCGAGTAAGAGGTTAGGGGTCTACAGGGGCTGGAAGGAGGTGTTCCGAGTGGAGGGACAAAAACCTCGAAGAAAATCTCGTGCCAAGGTAAACAAAGACGAGATAGTTGCGCAGATACGTGCGGAGGTGAGCAAAGAGTACGACGCAAGGTTTGCTGAGATGGAAGCAATGTTGACACAAATTAGATCAGCAACTACGCACCCATCCGAGCAACCACCTCCCATTTCGCCGGGAATTCGGCGAAGTAGTCAAGCATCCGGCACGTGGGGCGCCTTAGACGATTTGGATAATCTCAAGGTAATCAATATTACTTCTTCATAATCTAAAGGTATTTAAAACCTGTTTGCAACCTTGTTAGACAATATCGCATCACTAAAATAAACAACTTTCCTATAAATTTGCAGGACCCCAGAGCATGCGACCTCGTCCTGCGGAATGGCAGTGTTTCTATGATCGTTGCTAAGGGCGTTGTACATCAACTCGCCAAAAGTGTACACAATACTCCGCTAAGACCCGACCATGCATGCGTGCAGGTTGAGTTAGTCGTGGATGGATGGCAGCGCGTACCCCTTCCTGTCCCTACCGACGACATGCTTGTGCTTGACGAGGCACGGATGTCATTTTCCAATGGCCCAAAGTCAGATTGTTTTGGATCAGGTAATCCATACAAAATCCATTTTTTGTTACATTCAACTCATTCTTTTTGAAATACTAAATATCCATTTATAATTTGATACAGACACGGAGATGATGTCACCGGTACGGCGTTGTCACCGGTACTTCAGGAGGTGACTTGCGACGTCGGGCTGACGCGCCACAATCACCGCCCCGTCCTATTGGTCACCGAGAAGAATACGGACGTTGCCCAATGAGTTGCGCCTCCTCCATGACTACTTGATGACGTATCCCGACGGCATGGAGGCTATCGTCATCCTGTCCCCCCGGTGGGATGTTTCTACACGAAGGCAGGGAGCTCCTGCTGTCGTTCAGAGACTTCAGGACCTCTTCCACCACTCGTCAAATCTCGATGTTTCACACATCACCATTTTCCTCATGTTAGTGATATTAAAATATTTAATATTGTATAGAACTCAAATATATTCTAATTACATA
>JAJGRW010004046.1:0-37038 GCA_025461045.1 Carex parvula | reverse complement strand
TTTTAGCCAGTTATGATTTTGAGAACATCTTGCTTGCTACCACCAAGTGAGTTTTGGTTCTTGAGACTGTTACATGTAAATAATTTTATCTAATTACTAATTGCCCTTAGTGTGGTCGTAGTACATCTGAAATATAAATTATGTACTGGAAATTATACATAACCAATTCGCCTTACATAAACAAGCGACTGAAAGCAACGTCAGGCAATTACTCAAAAACTATCTATTAGCTGATATAAAGAAGTCTTAAAAGTTTCACACTAAAATTTACATGAAAGCAAATAAAAAAACTAACAAAAATAATAGCAAATCTAAAGCTCAATAATACCGCAATAGCTAAACTACAAAAGTACCTAGCACAAGCAAATTATAAAACAAAACAATCTACAGATAAGAGTTAAAATAATATTGACAAAGTAAAAACAAAAAATCAGAAAGAGGCTGAACTAGTTCTTCTAAGTTGATACTTGGGTGCTGGTGGTGGACCGGCACAAAGTATCTTGTCGAGTACCTGCACCGGCAATTACACTATAAATATTAAATAAACAAACCAAAAAGTTAAAATACAGGTATAATCAATCAAAAGTTCGAAACAGACAATAAATAATAGCACTAAGATGAAGTTCCTTTGGTTTACTAGATATGTATATTGTACCGACCAGGTATTATGCTGAAATGACTTGCTAGTACCAAATATAAAGTTCTGGTATCAGTGTGACGGCAGGATTAAACTGTTTTGCATTCTGACATTTTCTTTTTTTGGTACATAATCACACAGATAGGGTTGCTGTATCAGGCTGTTTATCCTTTTTAGTTATATGAAGGCCTGATTATGTTAAATGGGGTTTAACTGGACCAATTCAAACCTAACGGAAACCAACTTTTGAACCGGTGTTTAACTGGACAAATCTAAACTCAATGGAAATCAACTTATGAGCAGGTTGGTCCAACACAAACCCGTTCAACCGTCATCAACCCATTTGCCCCAGTTGAACCATACATTATTAATCCAATTTTATGTTAAACAGGACAACAAAGTGCATGGCCCCAGAACAAGATCAAAAACATATTTCATTAATGTATAGCAAGCGAAACCAACTGTTTTAGCAAGACACCTTTTGTTTCTTGAACTGCTCGTTCTCCTCTTCCAAGCGAGACACTTTATTCTCCAACTCATTTGTGTATGCCTGCCATTTTTTAAACATTTATTCTGTTAAAGACAAACTTGTGCCAATTGGTACAAAACCAACCTCATACACTCTGATCTTTATTGGTTCCTCTCCTGTAGGGCTCTAAATTAAGCACAAACTAAAATCAGGTCCCAATCTGAGCCGTTATGGATTGTACTGATAATAACTTGCAGGTATAAGACAAAATACATTTTGGGAGCCAATATTACAAAAACCCCTTGTTCGCTAAACAATACCACAACCAAAGCATTGATTATTATTTTAAATTAAAACTGTGACACATAAAGAATGCATATATAAAGGGTACCTGTTTCCTAGCTCTTGATCTTGCAGCGGATTCCCGATTTTTAATCATCCTTTTCTGACGCCTCTCCATCGTCTTATTCACTATCTCCCCTGAAGCAGATCCGGGTCCAGACCCAGAGCCACCTGTTCTCTTCCTCCCAGGAGTTGCCACCTCATCCCTTCTCCCCCCATCTGGGTACATTGCGTCAATAACTGTGCCTGGCCCCATTCCTCCAACATTTACCGAGGGTCCCATCTGACCTGGCATGTAGCTGCCCAAACCTGAGCCAAACCACTGCATCCCTCGGGGCTGCTGTTGTGCCACAGTAACTGTAGCACTACTGCCTGTGAGGTCGCATGTATTTACATCCTTGCCAGGCCCTTCTAGTGCCACCCCCGCTTTTATTAAAAATGACTCTAAGGTCATTTCTCCCAACTGGTCGTCTCCAGTTTTGTTATCTTCCAGCCCCGAAATGCCTCTCCAGACCTCATCTACAGTTTTCTTGCTTAGTGCCGGGGGCATGGTTATGCTTCCTTGGCGCTGAAGGCCTGAATCAAACCCGTTACTGGGACCAGGTCTCAACCCAGTAACCATAACGGGTCTGGGAGGCGACTCTGACTCAGCAGTTCCTTCAGGGAATATGCTTTTAAGGAGTTCATCAAGGTTCATGCTAAGTAAAGGTTCCCTAGGTGGGACTGTACTTCATTAAGTGTTAGGCTGTATAAGGATCCTTGCCGAGCTAGGTTTTGGATGTGAGAATCTGTCCGGTGGGGCCCACCCCCACCTTCACCACCTTGCATTTTTCGACTGCCCATCGACCAATTTGTGTCCTCTTTGCTGATTTGGTTTATTGGGAAATTAAGGAACTCGCATGGAGAGCTTGAATCAAACTGGAAAAATTGCAATACTCTTTGGTAGATAAAAGAAGTTGAATCAACTTATCTGCATTTTGAAAAGGGCAGAGCTTAGGGGTACTGATGATAAATTGAATTAAAAAAAAGGGTACTACTGTGGCAATAAATTGGTAAATCCTTTGCTGGTTTTTATAATCAACAGGAAAAAGAAATAAGTGTTTCGCATAAATCCTAAAGCCCCGATTAACCTCCACTAAATTACTCTTACGGTCTCACCAGGCTCAATTTTCGTCATACCAACAATCAACAAAAACAACCAAATTAAAGCTAAAAGCGCACAAAAATAAAAAAACAAACAAATTAACCTAATTTCGAAAATTGCAGGTATTCTAAAGAAGCGACCACACCTTTTTTTACTACCAATCCCACTAATCGCATAATTCGCAAATAAAATTTCACTCCTGCAATAACTACGGAGATTAGGAAAAAAAAAAAATGGACCAAATTCGGGAGACCGACTTACATGAGATCAGATCGATTGAATCCTCGTGTTAATATAGGATGTTTTTTTTTTTTTTTGAGAACTCTGCCAAGAGGCGAATTGTCTAGAATACGTATCCTCTGCATTAACTCAAAAGAGGATCTTTTGAGTTAATGAATCTTAACCGTCTGATTTTAAACAGAGCCAATCCGGCTCCTGCCTATAACATAAGGGGATCTTTAATATTAGTGCGGATCTAATCTGCACTAATCTTGAAGAAAATCGGATGGTCGAGATGCATTAACTCAAAAGATTCCCTTTTGAGTTAACGCAGAGGATATGAATGCAATTGTCTAGCAAAGATTATTAATTGAAAAAGGGCACAGGGGAACTCTGCCATGGAAACACTCGTATTGCATTTTATATGGTTATATGACGTCATCGGAGAAAAGAGAGAGAGGAGACGAGAGATAACGGGCCCGATCCATTATGGCCTTTATGGGCTTTGACTCTTCAGCTGTGATGAAAGAGAAAAATTCATAGGATGCAACTGGTAAATGAGTAGAATTCTTAAAACTGATTTACTTTTCACACAAGTAATATTTATAAGTCATATTTATAAAATTTTGATTTAATTTAGTATAAAATGAAGCAGTTGAAAGTAAAAAAAAATTAGTATTTAATTCTAATGTATTTTCTTTTTTATTATTTTTTTATCGATTGATTTTATACTAAATTAATTAGAAAATTTATAAATTTAACATGTAAATACATCATTCTAAAGCTTACCAAATCGTTGGTGAGTTTAACTCCAAAAACATATTAGAATAACTTCAAACGACGAATTTAAACCGTTGAAACCGATCTACTTCACGAGTGATATGTTTACATGTCACATTTATAAACATTCAAATTAATTTTGTATAAAGTTAAACAATAAAAAATAAGGTTTATAAGTTAATTTTAATGTGTTCATTTATCATCATTTTTTGATCACTTGACTTTATACCAAATTAGTTCGAAAGTTTATAAATTTGATGTAAATGCATCACTTGTGAAATAGATCGGTTTCTATATTCATCATTTAAAATCAGTTCGATAGATTTTGAAATTAAGCTGATGAGCTTAAAAACACTCTTGTTCAAATAAATATATCCTGAAAATTGGCAAATACATTCTGAAATCATCTCTTAATTAAAAATATCATCTTATAGTAGTTTGAAATAACTGTTAAGTGTTAAGACATACTGAGCTAGGGGGAGGAGAATGAGAAGACTTGAGAACGGATGAAACGAAGAAATTAAAGACGGAATAAAAGTTAATGAAAGAGAGGATATCAGGCTGGCGAGAAGGAGACAAGCTATTAAAAAATAGTGATTTTGTCTTTATTTGAAAAATAGTTTAAAATTTCAAAAAAAATATAAAATTTGATCTTCAAACAGATTTTAGTATGGAGATTATGTTGAGCAGTTCGAATCGACTGATTTAATTGAAAACAGAAATAAGATATGGAGCATGATTGGAGCACAAAACCAAGATGCTTCAAATATATGTATTTTTTGTTCTCTCGTGTTTCTCATGGTTATGAGCTTACATACTTTGCTATGGCTTCGAGATGACACGGTTATGGCTATACATTTTCACAGAAACAGATCGTTAGCATGTTAGTGCTTAGATTTTTTTATAAATTAAAAAAATAAATTATCAAAAATGAATTGAATTTTTTTTTATTTTTAAAAATAGATGGAACCATACTAATGATATGATTCCACCCATGATAGACAGAGGAAACCACACCAATGGTGTGATCTCAGAGGTTTTTCGAACAAATCTATAATTAAGATAGAGTTTAATGTATGAAAAATACTGAAACCACACTGATGGTGTGGTCCAAAAAACCAGCACATGGTGAAATTGCACCACTGGTGTAGTTTTATCTATTTTTTTAATAATAAAAACAGCCATTTCCTTCCTAAAAATTAAATTTTGAATTTCTAAAAAAAATCCAGTGCTTATTTTGTATCATGTTTATTTTTTTCCATCTTGATAAGACATGATTTGTGCGGGTTCATGATGATTGCTATAGTAATTAATGACAGTGGCCACTTAGCAGCCATAAATTCATGTCTGGTGTTATTGTTATTTATTATAATTTATCATATTACTTATCCTTAACCACGCACTCGCATAATTCATCATCATGTCACCTAGCTAGCAAGCATACACCTCCACTTATCTTGCAAGCATATTATTTTAACACTAAAGTTATAATTAACATGCGCTCTGCGTCGGACTTAAGCGCTCTTTAGCATAATTGCTATTAGTAGTTATGAAGCAATGTTGTTAAACAAATTGGTTTGCATAAAGAATGGGTGCAGATGATAAACATCATATAAGTAACAAAATCACAATCCTGATCAAACTTGAACTCAATAATGAATCGAAGTACCTAGTTTGAAAGGAAATTATACAGTCAAACTTAACATGAGAATTTATCAATTCAAAAATAATAAACAACTGAATAATTAATTCATTAAACAAAAGGATCAGTCCAACTAGCACTAAAAATCTTGCTTATAAATAATGTGACACTCTGCATTTTAAAATTTAAACTTTCCTGATGTTGAGGCTATCAAGAAAATGCTTACAAAACACAAAAAAAAACCGTATGAATTCAATATATAGTGGCTGCTGAAACATTCTGTTCTATTAGCCTTACAAATCAAATGTACATAAATAAAATGTTAATAATTCCACCATTGCTGCAAGTGACAAAAAATTGAATGAAACGATTTTCTTTAAGAGACAGCTAGAGACCCCTTGTACCAATTTACATTACCATCTTCTATTACTAAAACTAATTAACCGCACATATCATAACGCGAATCTGACGGTTTTGAGCAGGTATCAGACTGATTTGAGTGCGATGCTCATCGGACGCGTCCCCGTTCTCCTTGCCAACAAGGACTCACCTACAACTCTGAAAAATGATGACATCAGCAGGATGCGCCTTCTTTCTAACATTTGTCTGAGTTCTAATTCTTTTTAGGGTTATCTCTCCAACTTTTATGTTGTATATTTGTATTGTGCATGCAGACACATCTAACTTTTCTGTTTGGTAGTAACAATGTTCTGACCTGGCTTACAAGACAGCTTTTGCTCGTGGCTAAAGAACATGATTTGACTAAATTTGCCACATAAGTAATTTTCATTATAGCAAGTTGCAAAATGAAGGCATATATTCTTGCATTTTTCACTGGGTTAATGAGAAGTAGCTGTTGTTTTTCTATGGGTTCTCTGTAAATTAAACTCCAAATTAAACTATATGCCCTTGGTGTTGCAGGCCCTGTGGGCTGTGGGGAGGTGACTATACCTCTATTGGACCGCCTAATCCACAATTTTAAGTCTTTTTTTTTTTCCTCAGACTGAAAGGCATGGTGTTCTATTGGCTGACATGCTCAATTTAAAGTGATGATGGTTGAACGAAATAAGAGTTGAAAGCTCTTTTAGTTCACCCTTCTATCTCTTCTTCTAGTTGTTCAAGTATTCACCAAGCGCTTGTTGTTTGCTGATGTGAATTGGACCTGTACAATTAACTATTGCGCATTTTGTGCCTTTTTTTCCTACTAAATGTGGTCTCAGTGTTAATAGGGACAACAGCTTTAGCTCTTCTACAATATCCGATCTGACAGATGGGTTCCCCTTGCCAGCGAAGTAGAATTTTTGTACTGTGGGCTTATTCTTCATGTGTTGCTTGATTTCTCTCTTTTAAAGGATGGAAAAGATGGACCTAATAATCTATGTAATAAATATAGTTTGACCTAATAATCTAATAATAAATATAGGTTTTTTTTTTCCCGAAAAGATGGAGAATAGGAGTGGGTTTTAAAGACGGTTTATCTCCTCTGTTCGTGGATTTCTTTCGAGGCCTGTCCATTTAGATTAGATATTCTATATCTGAATCAATTTTCTCCAAAACTAGTTTCTCACTGTAGAATCAATCAGTCAAACTAGTTTCCGTTGAAGAGAGAAGGTGAAACGATTAAAAACAAGGACATATATAGAAGCCTCTGTTTTAAATTGACGCTTTACTTTTTACATTATGGTTCCTGACAGCGAACATTTAGAAGAAGAGAAATGGGTCAGCATTTACTTGCTGGTTGCAGCCAACTGATATGTGTTACATCTATTTGTGAAGAGTATTTAGAACGAATCTGTGCGCTGTTGGGATCTTTTATGTGGATCCGCCTATAATTATTTATTTGTTTTTTTTTTCTCTTCTATAAATTAAACTAATCTTTTCTGTACTTTTTCAGTGCTCAACCTACAGACAGGGGGTTGACACTATACCATGCAATTTCAATTAATTTAAAATGCATTCTATAATTTTGACTTTTAATATCTATGCAATTTAAATTAATTCATGTCTATTTATTTTTTGCCCCTGAAATTGTTACTAGTTCTCATGGCTTTGAACAGCCAATTTAAATTAAGGATTCAGAGTGCAATAGCAGAGCAACATCTCTTCCCCATGGCTTTGAGGCCGGTGTTGGTCCAGCCCGAACCATCTCGGTAGCACTCCACCTATTATTCAAACAAAACAGAGAAAATAAAATAAAATCATATACTAGTTCTCATAGTAAATAAATGTTAAATCTTTCCAGAGTCCCGGACAAAGGTTCAAGTAATGATGACTTTAAGAATCAGAGAAATATTATAATTTTACTCTGACAGAAAGAATAATCCACAGTACAAGTACAACTCCCCCCCTCACCCCAAAAAAAAAGGAAAAGGAGACCACCCACTCAAACAAAGAATTATATAAACAGTACCATTTTCATGAATCATAAAAAGAAAAAGAAGAATGTTAAGAGAAGTTAACATACAGTGTCCAAGATAAGATCGTTGTCAGTGATGGCCCCACCAATCGCATACAAGGAACCACTGAGCACAGCAGTGGCCACATAGCCACGTGCACAATTCATCGGCTCAGCCATCACCCACTTAGGCATTCTCGGGTCATAAATCTCCACAGTTGAGGTAGCCACGTCCCCATTATAACCTCCTACTGCGTAACTAAATTAATGAAAGGATACTCAATTACCAGTTATGTAACTATAGTAAAACAATCATTATATGCTCACTGCATTTCACGCAAGGAAATATAAAATTCATTATTTTTCCCGCAACCCTTAAAGCAATGTAGCATTCATAATGGTATATGGTGCTTAGTTATTTGTCTCTTTGACTGGGGAAGTTATTAATGGATTGTATTAATCAAATAACTTCTCCAGAAAAAAAAAAATATTTTTAACAAGGTTTCAGCAATTAGCAAATGACCATTTTTACCTTCCATCCATCAGTTAGCAGTAATCCCCTCACATGTAAGGTAAGAGCCTAGAGATGCGAATCGCATCTTATTAATAGTATTCTACCAAAAAGTATATGGTTACATACTAACACTGTCCCAACAGTTGACAAAGCATATGGGGTACTGAAGAATCCATTTTCCCAATTTAGTTTGTGTGTGTGCGTGTGTGTGAGAGAGAGAGAGGTTTACAGTTTGTCCTTTAGCATGGCGAGCGAGTGGCAACCCCTTCTTGAATTCATGTTTGGAATCTTTTTCCAATAATGTTCCCTCATGTCAAGTCTTTCCCCTGTTCTGAAGTGTAAAATAACACACTTCAAAATTATATTCAACAATTTGACAAGATGTGAAATAAAAAGAGAGACATGTAGTGAAACAGTGGCATAGGAAAACCAAACCTCAAATACTTTGTCCCATCATATCCACCAACGGCATAGATTGCACCATTGAGTGCAGCAGCACCGAATGTAGATCTCTAGAAGATTAAAAAAAAAAAAGAATTATAATTTGCAAGAAGCCAACAAATAAAAATGTTTCCATGACTGACAGATTTAAGCAAATAAACATTTTAATAATTCCTCTAGAAAACTTACTTTCATATGCCCCTGTAAATGAGAAAGATCTCATTTCTCCTCTAGAGCTTAAAAAATATCATTATACAAGATTGTACCAGCATCTCCTTAATTGATGTTTTATTTGTTTATGTTTTCTTTGTGAGGGCTAATATGAAGTAAAATAAAAGAATAAAAGTGACCGGTACCTTTTCAAGCATTGGAATAAAATTGATCCACTTTCCAAGAACAGGATCAAGCATTTCAACCTCAGGGAAATATTCTGTTGAGTTCTTTCCACCTAGCATATAAATTTTTCCATTTATGGAAACCCCACAGAGGCATCCCTTCTCACGGGTAAGGGATGGTTGTGGGGTCCACTCATCCTTTCTTCTGTCATAACATTCGACTGGAAAGAAAATCATGGACAAATATAAAGCACATTGTAAGCACATTTTTTTTCAACCATCTGGTAATACCTTTTAAGAACAAAAAAATGTAATACGTATGTGTGAAAATAAATTACAGACATATCCTTGCAAAAGAAAGGATGACATGACCTGAACATAATATAATTTTTTTTCGACATTTTTCTAGGTTCAACTGAAAATAGAAAAGAAATCCTAAAAATTAAAAGAAAAACTTACCAGTGTCAAACCAACTTCCATCATAGCCACCAGCCACATAAATCTTCCCATCCAATGCAGTCACTGCCATGTAGCTCATTGCGCTGCTCATCGGCCTGAGCGGTGTCAGCACATCCAAGGATGGTGAGAACGAGTCGAAATCTGATAAGAATGCACTTCCGTTATTGCCCCCTATTAAATAAATGATGTTATCTGAGCCCAGACACTGCTCGACGAATTGTTGAAGTGAGTTGTAGCTATCTGGAGGGATACAAGTGGAAGAAGCAGACGATGCTGGGAGCATTGACTCTAGATTCCTTAGGCGGGACCTTAGGCTCGATATTTTGTACTGTGATTGCTCGATTGTTTGTCTCAGCTGTGCAGTCAACTGAGCTGACTCTACCTGGGTTAGAATTAGAGAGATGATTTGAGTTGTAAAAATTAATATTCAACGAAACTAATAACAAAAACAGGAACATTTGTTTTATGTGCACCCATGCAAATAAACAAGAAGTCATTCCATTTGTCTATGAAGTCTGAAGCATAAAAAGTATTATCATGTATACCAACTCTCTCTCTCTCTCCCTCCCTCTCTCTCTCTTCTCTCACAAATTATTTCATCTTGTGTTGAAACAAACAGTGAGAAACTAAAAGTATTTTGAGCAATTCAAAACTGCATTAGTTAAAACTAGTACATAGGAGATATATTTGTCATTCTTCCAGGTGCAGTGTGAAATTAGGAGTATACATGAGATATACACATTTTGGAAGGGTTAACATGAAATTGTCCCATTTGTAAGTTAGATAAATAAAGAAATTGCACTGAGAAGGGAACCTGTTTCTCCTCCAAATAGGTAATGCGGTCCCTGAGCTCCCCTATTGCTTGTAACAACTAAGAAGAGTAGCAAGTAAATATATTACAACTAGAAGGTATTAAACTGGTGCAGCATCAATTTAATTTAAATTAAAATAACCACAGTAAACAAAACCCAAAAGAGATTTAAAAAAAATAGTATAAAGAAAACCTCATGACGTGCAAAATTGCTATTCATATGAATCCAAATTGTCCACGAAAGCACTACTCTCTCTGGAACTAGAGCTCGACACATCCCCACTCCTCTAGAGCTAGATGGGTCCCGGCTCTGACAACCGGCCGCCATCTTTCGCAAAATAACCAAACATGCGTTCTTTCTCTCTTGTCATTCTGAGTATCACCATTTGAGCCACTCTCATTCGAACTGGAATTAGAATTTGAACTTTGCTTTCTGCCAAAACCTCCCAATCAGAAATTGTTTCCTCATAAGATTGCCGCAACACCACTTCCTTCCCTTTCTTTCTTTTTTCAGATTCCATTTTTTTGGGTTTTTTTAGGGTCTCCACAAGTGAGACCATGACAGGTGGTGTCCTGAAGTTGATTGGGTTTTGAGAGGGCCTGAATAAGGATGTCAAAACCCTGTTTGAGCGTGATCGAGCTCAAACCAGAATTTCAAAGGATCATAATAATTGTCAAAGATGACCCGTTTGTACACAGCTTCTTCAAGTGGGTGACATTGGGTCATGATACGGATCGCTACCTTTGTAAAAGAATGAATAAGAATTAGACCATGCCAACCAACGTATTATCTCAACATGTAACTGACAAGGCATCATTAGATGTTTGACAAATTAATTAGTTAGTTAAGAATTTTGTTAAGATGATAGATGAAGAGGGTTCAAGTTGTCACTTTTTGTGGCTGTCATGCCTCCACTTTTAGAAGGATCTAAATCTGCTGCCTGTGCATGAACAGTAACCCTGCTATCTCTCATTTCCGAATTCAGCCATTGAACAGTTTTGAGATGCGTGCACAAAACAGTTCTCGCCGAAAAAGTTGCTTCGAGATCGTTCTCGAAAAAAATTGAACGGTTATATTCGGAAAAGGGGGATAGCATGGTTACTGTTCACGAAAAGAGAATAGCAGCAGATTTGATTCCCTTTTAGAAAGTTTAAAATAAAATAAAATAAAAAATGAAATGAGTATAACCATCAGGGGTGATTTATTATCACATCATCTACATGAAGAAGAAAATTGCAACAATTTGGCTTCATTTTGATGGGCATCAAAACACACAAACAATGCATAAAATATATCCACATCATTTGATTTTTACAAACTTCTTGCTTCCTATGAAAATGAAACCTAAATGCATATCAATTCACTTGCACGCAGAGATAAGTGATATGAAATTATGTTCATATGTGACAGACTGACAATCTTATTTTGTCATAAAGTTTTGGAATTTTTTTTTCTTTTCAAATGGAGGCATTTAAATCCTAATCTAAATTAAAAACATCCACTAAACATATGAAGGGCATGAAATTCAAATTATTACTTGTGCGGCAGAAGGGGTTTTCTCAGAGCCTCCATTTGTCCATGCATAGGGGTCTATATTCAATTGGCCACGCCCCGCAGCCACATACAACCCGTACATTTTTCTGTCGCTATAGTTGAATAGAAACAGGGGCAGGCCCTCCTCTATGTTTCTTACATAAATAATATCTGCAGAGGGTAATCCTGTAATAAAAAAAAAGCAGAAAAACATTAGACATTTAGGGTGCATTCCCCCCCCCCCCCCCCCCCCCCTCATTTTAGTACCAATTCCTATGGGTAGCAACCAAAATAACCCAAATTACTGACTGTTACAATCACAGGAATCGCTGAATATAATTTTCAAATTTGAGGGGCAAGATTGCATAATTACCGAAGAGTTGTTTTCGATGGCATTCAGCAATGGTAGCACTGTTGCAGCTGAATATTACGCCTCCTAAATCACACTTCCGCAAACTTCTGACTGGGTGTGAAATACTAATTTCCCCAGGGTTCTTTTTGTAAATAACTGAGCTTTTAGTGTTCTTTTGCAGCATAGCATCCATCCCTGAACTGAGGAAAAAAAAAAACAAAGGAAAAGTTATCAGTATGTTCTTGACCTTAGGTAATAAATCTTCTTGCCCTTTTTGTAAACTTCTTGCTTCCTATAAAATAAATCTAGGACAATGCAGTATACAAAAGAAATAAGCTGACATATGGGACCGGAAATTTGTACATTTTACCTTAGGTAATTGTTGGATTATGTTATAGTCCCTAGTATTTGTGCACTTTCTTATGTTTTCATCAAATCGACGAAATAACAAACAAACAAAAAAATCATTGATTGTTCCAAAAACAAACTAGAGACTCATACTTTTAAGGGATCCTTTGTCGCAATACAAAATATTTTCAGGACAATGCACTCAATTTTATAAGTTTTTAAGTAAATGAATAGTCGCCACTCAATTTCATTTTTGTTTATTATTTATTTTTTTATTTTGTAGTTATTCTTTGTTTCTATAATTCATTTCATTATAAATAACCCAATATTGTTCTTTAAAAAAAATTAACCTGTTATTAATCATCCTTAAGTATAATTATTTTTTCTAATATAATTCAAAACGGAGGTACAGCACTACAGCATGAAAGAATAAAACAAATACCCTAATGGCCGCCGATAAAATATGATAAAAAACAATTAAAATTTTACAAAAAAATGAGAAAAAAAATCACAAAATAAGGATTAAAATACCAAATTCTAACGACGCATGTTTCTATTTCTCAATACCAACAAAGAAGCTCAGAGAAAAACCGCCAATAGGAAAATACCTTGCATCCCCACATACACGCAAAACGACTTCCACTGTTCTTTAGTGGAAAGACAATGTGAAAAATCAAACAGTACCTGAAAATGGAGATTGAACCAAAAAAGATTTCTTCGTTTAAGATGAAATCGGAATGGCAGTGGGGTCTGGTGGTGTATTTTGGTTTCTAGAGAAAGCAAGAGAGAGAGGATAACTGGTGCCTGGCGAGCGAGCGAGCGAGAGAGAGAGGAGGTAGTAACTAGTAAGCTTTTTCAGTCGTGTTTAAGGGGGTCATTTTAAACGAATGAATTGCTGAGATATTTGCTTATAAAACATTCTAAAATTAAGTAACAATTTTGTTTGTTCACGCATACAAATTAACCCGAAATTTTTATTGTTACCACTCAAAAAAATCGAAATTAATTCATTACCATCCCGAGCGGGCTTTATTCAATACTACCACCCCCGCTAATTCAGTTCGCGCACCAAACTGGCCAGTGCGCGGACTGGGTTAGCGCACCAAGGTGATGCGCAAACTGGGACACTAAGTTGCGAAAAATAGACATCAAATACGGTGAAAAGGTTGGTGCGCTAACCCAGTTTGCGCACCACCTGGTGTGCCAACTCAGTCCGCGCACCGGCCAGTTTGGTGCGCGAACTGAGTTAGCGGAAGTGGTAGTATTGAATAAAAGCCCCAGCAGTGGTATTCATTTAATTTGATTTTTAACGAGTGGCAACAATAAAAATTTCGAGAAATTAACTGGCATGTTTGGTGTGCTTAAACATGAGAAACTTGTTTTCCGGCCTCTTTATCTTTTTCTTTTTTTCCTCAAAATTTAATTACCATTTACAAAATAGAAAATTATGGACCGAGAGTGGTGGGATTGGAAAGTGTGATAGAGGGGTAAAAATGTTTAGAGTAAATTACAATTTTACAAATATAATGAACCCAAGAATTCTATAATATTTTTGAGAAAAATGTAATAAAAGAATCATTTAAAAAAAAAAAAAAATCGGCCAGGCGCTGGTGCCAGTCTGGACCTATGTAGCTTCACCACTGGCTGAGAGGTCATGTAATTTAACATTTCTTTAATAATACCGATTAAATAATTTGTTTTCCAAATTATGTTTATTCTTTTCATAACGCATATTACTGCTTTAACAACAAACACATATATGGTTGGTAGAGTTCTATCTATAACGCTTACTTTTTTTTTTAAACGATGAGCCGACATTTTTATTAATATCCAACATAAAATGAAAAATATCAAATGTACTCAAACTTTCTGGATATTTTCAAAAATGTCCAAACCGGTCATTTTTTGGCCAGTTGGATTAAAAATTCAGACCAACTAAAAAATAGCCGGTTAGGGTTTTTTTTTTGAAATATTATTTAGATTACTTCTTGATATATAATTAGCATAATTATACAAAATACACTACATTACGCTAAATTATGTTAAATTACGCTAAATACGCTAAATTATGCTAATATTACTAATTATACTAATTACGCTAATTATACTAAAATACGTTGAATTACGCTAAAATCTAACTACGCTAAATTACACTAATCACTCTAAATTACGCTAATTACTCTAATTACGCTAATTATGCTATATTACGCTAATTACGCTAAATTACACTTAATTTTGCTAAATTACGCCAAATTACGCAAGTTACGCTAATTACACTAATTATGCTAAATTACGCTAAATTATACTAAACTATGCTAATTACGCTAAATACGCTAAATTGGCAATTTTCTTTTATTTTTAAGTCATTTTGTGTCATCTTTCATAAATCATAAAAAAAGTACAAAATATACAAAATTTCAAAATAGTAAAATTGTATTCTACAAGTTCATATATACTAATTTACTGAGCTACTTAGATCGAAAATTAGAAATGAAAACTTAATCGGAAACTTCAACTTAAGTTTGAGGCACTTCCCTTTGTTTTTGGCAATTCTGAATTTTGAAAAACGGCATAGCGGTCATCGATGCATGCATCTTTTCTCAAGCTTTCCGAAAAGTGGTCAGCGCCGTTTTATGGCCTTTTGAAATTTCGTCGTCGTTTTTCGCCTTCTCAGTGAAGATATCGTCTCTTTTGCCTTATCCCTTGTCCTAACCTCGCCTATTTACAAGAGATATCTTAGATAAATATATAGTGGGAAAAATGGCACGGCGGAGCCGGCTCCGTCACGAAACGGCACGACACGTGTCATTCACGTGCCGTGACTCGCGTGTCCCGTGCCGTGACCATTCATGTGCCGTGCCCATCTTTTGAAACTTTGGCACGGTACGGCAAGACACGTGAAGATTTAGTCACAGCACGCACGACACGTAGTCACGCGAGTCACGTGTAAGTAGGACCATTAGATATTGATTTAGTGGTGAATCTTGAATAAACTAACCAAAATTATGATTAAATGGTCAGGCGAGTCACGCGAGTCACGTATGGTCACGGCACGTTTAGGCACGGCGTGACTCACGTGGCGTGACCATTCGCGTGTCGTGACCACCCCTTGACATTTTGATCACGGCACGGCACGACACGTGAAAAATTAACTTGGTCACGGCACGGTACGACACGAGACCAAAGTCACGGCGTGTTAGTCACGGCACGGCACGACACGTTTTCCCACTCTAGATAAATACATATACAACTAGGGCTGCAAACGAACCGAACCGAATCGAACTTACCTCCAGTTTGAGTTTGGTTTGAATTAATTTCGAACGAACTCAATTTCAAAACGAACTTAATTTCGAACTGAATATTTTACGAACTCAATTTGAACTTTTACGAACTTTGTTACGACTTACGAGTTATACTTATGGCTGGGTCATAGTTCAAAATTACAACACTTCAATAAAATCTCAGGCATTCTGAATTCTAATTACACAGTACACCAAAGTTGGAAATCATAAGTTCATTACAAATACCAAAATTTATATCAAACACCAAAGTTTAGTACAATCAATCAAAGTTCAGTACAATCACAGTATCCAAAGTTTTCTAAGTAGCCAACAGGAGAAACATCACCAAAGTTTTCAAATATCCAAAGTATTCAAGAAACATTTTTCAGAAGTCAGAACTGAGAGTAATTATGGACTGGGCTGGCCCTTATATTTTCAAACGTGAACATAAGTTATCAGCGGAAATCAACGGTTCACGTTTGAGTTAATTTCGAACTAAGTTTGGTTTGCGAACCTATTTCGAACGAACTAGGTCCAGTTTGAGTTTGGTTTGAATTAATTTCGAACTAAGTTTGGTTTGAATTAATTTCGAACGAACTCAATTTCGAATCGAACATTTTACGAACTTTTTCGAATCAAACTCGAATCGAATTACGAACTATGAATTTTTTGTGCAGCCCTATGTACAACATACATGTGCTTTAGAAATGAGAGAAATGACTTACAAAAAATAGATACATATGCATTATAACAGAAAGACACAGATCGAAATTATTGGAGCATTCATTAATACCTGTCTGAATATTTAAAGAAAAATGTTTCTCATTTAGCTTTGAAATAACTCAAAAAATATTTATTTATTTACTTATTCTTACTGGATTTTGGATTCAGATTGTATCAGATTTACTATACCACCAATATAGACCAAAATCAAACAACAATAGTATCCAAAAAGAGAGTAATTTAGCGCAATTTAAAGTAATTTAGCGTAATTCAGCATAATTTAGCGTAGTTTAGCATAATTTAACGTATTTTAGCGTACTTTAGAGTAATTTAACATAATTTAGCGTAATGGAGCGTATTATAGTATAATGTTGCGTATTTTAGCATAATTATGCTAATTATACATCAAAAGAACTAATCTAATAAATATTTTAAAAAAAAAACACCCTTCTCGGCCATTTTTTGGCCGGTCCGAATTTTTAATCCAACCGGCCAAAAAATGGCCGGTTTGAGTATTGTTAAAAGTAACCAAAAAATTTGGGTACATTTGATATTTTTCATTTTATGTTAGATATTAATAAAAATGTCGGAATGATGAGTTTGTTGGTTTTTTTTTTTTTAAAAAGCTTTATATTTTGTAAGAGTGAATCAGAATGTGACGCTGAAAGAGAGACACTGTCGGTAGAGGAACTAGGAGGATACAAAGAAAAATTAATTAGGAAACTTTTGAGGACGTGTTTTGGTAAAATTATTATTTTATCGAGTCAAAGTGGTTGCATGGTGAATTTATATATATTTTCGTATGTTTTTGATGTATGTAAAAAATAGAATTTGGATCTCCTCAGGTATCTGACCGTATTAGTTTTGATCCAAACTGTTTGGTATCCATTCATATGCATCTTAAAACAGTCTCGTACATCTAAAATATGTCTAGATTTCATATCCAATTCAGCTGTAGCACAGAGGATGATGACTCGTAAAAGTAAAGGAATAGATGGAGCGTGGTTTTAACCAGATTTATAGGATTGATTAATGAATAACTGGTGGTATCTTTTGTAAGTTTTAGGCTACTTTGCAGTAAAAGAATAAGAATAACAATATGTATGATACGTGGTGAGGTTAATTTAACTTTTAATATTGTCCTACAATGAATTGATAAATGTAAAGAATTGAGGCAAATCACCAGATTGGGGCTGATCACGGCAATCATCAAAAAGAGACACACGACACTCTCCGTTTTAGAGGAAGACCTCTAGCGCCAACACACCACAACGAAGTGGGAACTTCAAGGGACCGATGTACAGGGGCGAATCTCAATGCATTTAAAAGGTGGCTAAGTCACCCTTATAATTTGAAAATTTTAATTATTTATATTGAAATTTAATTAAAATTTATTTTTTTAGAACTTTCTATATAGTCTAGCCTCCCTCAACAATAATCAGATGTTTACTTATAGTCTAGTGGTTTGAGCTCTATTTTTGTAGTTAAGAAATCTTGAGTTCAAATCCCACTCACCATATTATACATTTTAATTTTCAGTCCCCTTTATAAAAAATTTCTAGGTCCGCCCCTGCCGAGGTATGAAATACTTTTATGTCATTGTATCTGAAGTAAAAAGGAATAACTTAATTGCTCAAATTGAGCAAATGGTATGATGTTCTCGGATCACAACACAAAGGCAAGTGTTTTTTTCAATTTTTTTAAAAATTCGATGGGCACCACGACTCCACAGATGCCAAACATCCACTGGAGTAACCTTTACCCTTTCCAACACAATCTGCAACACCTGAAGGTGCCAATAACGTTTCATGAAATCCAGAGGCTATACTCCAATGGCCGAATAACAAAAGTGCAGGCCCGGATGGATTTTCCGGTGAATTTTATAAACACTTTGTCACTTTACTAGTCTCGGACTTGCATGACGTCTTCAAACTTGTCATGGCAATAGAAGGCCAATTAGACCCCCTCAATGCATCATATATTGTGCTTTTGCCAAAAAAGGAATCGCCAACCAAGCCGAGTTACTTTAGGCCAATTAGTTTGATACATGGAGTACAAAGATCTTTTCAAAAGATTTGGCGAATCAGTTGCAAGATCACATGCACCCCATAGTGTTGGATGTTCAAACGGGCTTTCAAAAAGGCCGACAAATTGCAGAGAGCTACATTTACGCTCAACAAGTACTTCATCACTCCAAAAAGAACAAAATCCCGCTAGCACTACTCAAAGTAGACATCAAAAAGGCTTTTGATACAATTAGTTGGGAATTTATTCTACGAGTTATGCAACAATTGGGATTTCGGTGGCATGGGTAACTTGGTTAAAGAATGCAGTTCTACAAGGCTTTTCTCAGGTCCTCATCAATGGGTTGCTAAGCAAGCGCCTGTTTCTCAGACGGGGAGTGCGCCAGGGTGATCCCCTCTCCCCGCAATTATTCATAATCATCATAGACTCTTTAGTAAGATACTTTCAACAACTCAAAACAATTGGTGCAATCCAACTTCCATACATAGACATGTGCCCACGCCTACTGTACAACGATGATGCTCTGCTTTTTCTCAAACCAAACCTGACCCAAGCCCAAGCAATCCGAATAGCGCTACTTGTTTTTTAGCATATCCCTGGTTAGGCAATCAACCTCGATAAATCATAATTATTGCTCACCAATGTGGAGAGGCAACAAGAAACAATCCTAGAGTGCACCCTAGGATGCAGACTTCAATCCTTTCGTTGATATATCTTGGAATTCCATTGTCAGACACACGATTACCCAAGACGGTGTATATCCCCCTAATTGAAAAACTGAACAAGAAGCTAGGAGGTTGGGCATCCAAATTCTTATCCATGGTCGGCCGTTTGGTTATGTTAAACTCTGTTTTATCATCGTTACCCATACATTATATTACTGTGATGAGGTTACCGGAGTGGGTAGTCACTGGGATAGATAAAATTCGATGTCGCTTTTTCTGAAAAGGTGCGTCAAAATAGGCAAAATAGTACAATTTGGTTGATTAGGAGATAGTGTGCCAACTAAAGCCAACAAGTGGGTTAGAGGTCTTGGACATGAGAGTCTTCAATCAGACACTGTTGCTTAAATAGATGTGGTGGTGGGTGAAACAAGACAATAAAATATGGAAGCCACTCATGGAGGCCACAACATACATAGACAACGGCATTGCCAGTGGCATCGATCTTCAAACAAATTAAGAACAATATTCCTGCCTTCTTTCATGCATCAATTGAGTTCATACCGGGTGACGAGTCCAGGATCACATTTTGGTGCCATAATTGGGGATGTGGGATTCTGAAACATATCTTGCCAGACGTATACTTATATGCGCAAATGGCTGCTACAAGGGACGTGATTGCAAATTTTAAACCCAATCTCTCGACCGAAGCACAATCGGAGTTGGTAACCATCACATAGTGGCTATCGAACATGACGTTAGAACCTTTGCAGAAGGACGAACCAAGGTGAAAATGGACAAGTAATGGAGAATACAGTGTCCAGTCTGCTTATAGAGCCTTCATAACAGGCCCACGCGTGGATACTCACATCAGGCACGTTTGGCGATTAGGGGCACCACCAAGAATGTTAATTTTCATATGGTTGGCAATGCGCAATAAAATTTTGACACATGACAGTTTGAAGAAAATGGGACTTCACATCGTCAATAGGTGCCCAATGTGCATGTGAGATGAAGAAACAGTCGGATTTTGTCACAACTGTGATTACATCAGGCGGATCTACAATGGGTTGAAGATGCACAAACCATCAGGTACATGGCTGGTAAACCCGGTACTTGATGTGGTCAACAAAACTTTAATGGATAAGCTCACAGATACACACAAAAGGATGATGCTCATCATGCAATTCGTAATATGGCGCGAGAGGTGCTGCAGGGGTGTTTTCTGACAACGAAAGACATCCGTAGGAGTTGATCCAAGACACACTACAATAACTACAACGGTCAGAGTTACAGGAAATTCAACTTAGAGTAACACAAAATGACGTGAGAAGTTCAAGTTAAAGGAAAGAAGCAACAAGCAATAAATGAGGGATCAACTTTAAGCAATACTAATCCATTTTTAATTTAAATTGCATTTTGAATATTACCTTTGTTTTCAGTATTTATCTCAATCTGTTTTGAGCTCTTTTTTCAGCTTTTTAACAATTTTAGTACTTTACTTTTTCTTCATTGTAAGTTACAACTTACAACCCTTGTAATTATACACTATCAATCAAATATGGGTTAGATTCTTATTTTTTCTCAAAAAAAAAAAGGAGACGTAAGTGTACGAGTTGATACTTAGATGTATTTTGAATATCATTGATTCAAATAATTATACTTTACAGATTTTAATATATAATGACTTGTCAATTATAAGTAGTAAATTTGAAAAAAAAAAAAAAAATGAACATCAAAATTTACTGTTGACCTAGTAAAATAAATTAAGATGTACAAGGGTGCATATGCAAATATAATTTTTGTATTCATAGAAAATATTATTAAATAATAGAGAGAAAAAAAAAGAGTAACTTGAAATTTGTATAGATGAATGGTAAAAAAATTTCTGATCTAAAAGTATTATTTAGTTACCCCGGATCATGTGTGGCCTCCATTCTGTGAAAGAAAAAAAAAACTAGAGTAAAAAAGAAGTTGCTAGAGATAATCCAATACAACTAAAAAGAAAAAGAATATTTCGAATCGGAAAAAAATTTACTATTCTGTAAATAAATGAAAATTGCAAGGTATTATTTCTACTTCCTTTATTATCTTATAATATTTCTATAAACAAAACATCCTCCCGATCAGGAATTCATATCACCGACGGTACCGTAAAAGGGAATCTTTTACAAATACTTGATCTGGACCGTTATTTTTAACTTGGCACGAATCTCAAAGCCCAATAATACTGCTCCCTCAGTCAGCCCGAATCCCAAACCGGCTGAGAGTTAATCTCAAACCGTAAATAGCTAATTGTAAAAGGGAATCTTTTACGGTACCGTCGAGGATATGGATTCCCCGATCAGCCCAATACTTTGAAACATCTCGTCATTTTAAGGACCATCATTAATGCTTTCCGAATTTCAGGCTCAAGTCAACATCAACTTTCCCGTCAAACATTCAATCAATTTATAACCTATTCTTTTTAGAGTAAAGATGTTGTCCCCCCACTCCAGTTCCCTAAACGTTCCTCCAATTCTAACTAACTTTGTCAATCATTAAACCACATTGAAAAACGTGTAAAATGTGTAAAAGATGAGTCCAGTTTTTTTCTTTAAATACTTGATATCTTAAGTATGAATACTTGATGAATTATATATAAATATTTGATATCTTAGATATGAATACTTTCCATTTTTGAATATTTGATACCTTGAAAAACGTGTAAAAGTATGTCATCATGGATCTCATTTGAAAGAGAAAATTGTGTAGAAACACGTTCGTGGTTTTAGATTTGCAAAATTCCTCATAGATCGTCCCAAAAATTGGTTAGATTGAACGGAGAAAAAAAAACCACCTTGAAAAACGTGTAAAAGATGAGTAGGTATTGTGTCCAGTTTTTTTTTATGTACTTGATATCTTAGGTATGAATACTTGATGAATTATATATGAATACTTGATATCTTAGGTATTCATACTTTCCATTTTGTATGTGAATTAATTTAATCAATGAATGGGGACTGGTGGTGTGATCCACGTGACTTTTTGGTTGTGATCCCCAATGCAGTCTGACAGTTACTGCCCCCGAAAAGTAATGGTCCCCAGTTTGTATGTGAATTAATACTTGATATCTTAGGTATGAATACTTGATGAATTATATATGAATACTTCATATCTTAGGTATGAATACTTTCCATGTTGTTGAATGGGGGACTGACAGTTGTACTTTGACCGTTAGGGGGACTGACAGTTGTACTTTGACAGTTAGGGGGACGTTTAGGGGACTGAATGGAGGGGACTGTTAGTCGATCCCTTCTTTTTATGACATTAAATAAATAATTTATGGGATTTCCAACAGTGTATCGAAAAAACTCGGCGCGTTGGACACACGTGTCCGATACGTACGGCTATTGTGTTCTAATCTTTTCTATGTTTTAGATATCTTTTCATAATATTTTCTTTTTAATTTTTTATTACTTACAAATATTTTCACAAATTACCCCCAAAATACAAAAATGCTACAAATATTTTGAAAAAAACTGAAACTTACTGAAATTTTTTGCAATTTTGTAGTTATTATTCCATATTTTTTTTAACATTAACATAGATTTTGAAAGTAACAAATTATCAAAATTAAAAAAAAAAAAAAAGAACAACACGCCGCGTCGAAACACACCTTGCTGAGTTGTGACATGCCGTTAAACGTATTGGGATTGTTTGGCACTACTTGTGGGATTAAATTTTAAGTGAAGTTAAAAAGCATTTATTCGATAAAACTGGATAAAGAAAAAGTGTTAAAAAGACTTAATCCAATAGAATTGATACCTTAAGAATGCTGGCAAAAGGAGCTAGGAAGGCTTAATCCGGATAAAATAAGCAAAACTTAATTCGGATTAAGAAAGCGTTTGTTCAGTGAGATTGAGGAGCTAAGAAATCTAAATAACCCAACACGGTACAACGCGTTGAAAATTTTTAACGTATCGACGCAACACGACTTCGATACACTAATTGCGAATACAATATTAACCAAGCGTCCTGTCTGCAAATAATTTTTAAGGGTAGATAATTTAATACAACATTTGTATACAAAGTCTTTCAGTCTGAATGCTCACAACGTCGGTGTTCATCCTATGTATGCAAATTAAGCCGACATTTTTATTAATATCCAAAGTTAATTATAAATTAATAAATATACCCAGTTCAGATGAATTTTGTTAAAAATGTCCAAATCGGCCATTAAATGGCCGGTTCCCATTTTAATTCAAAACTGGTTCTCATTTTTTTTAGAGACTATGAAGAGCAAGATGTTGAAATCTAACATTAAAAATTATAAATTTTTTTAAATATTTGTTAGATTACTTCTTTAGATATATAATTAGTATATTTATACTAAAATACGCTAAATTACACTAAATTACGTTAAATTACGTCAAATTACGCTAAATTACACTAATTTACTTGAAATTATGTTAAATTCTTGCTCTTCATAGTGGCCGGTTGAGGAGAGGGACTGGGAGAGATGTTATATTTCAGCATCGTGCTCTTCAACATCATGTTAGATTTTAGCATCTTACAAAATGAAAGATACTCAATTTTATGATGCTGGTTATTGTCAAATTAAATTTACTAGCCGTATGTAAACACTAAACTATATTATTTTTAGGTACTAAGTTTTAACAATTTCACTAGTTCAGGTTTAATCCAGTTATTTTAATGTGATTCAGGTTTCCTATTCTTCCTTTGTAACTTTAATTTTGATACAAGTTCTGACTTTTTCTATGTTGCATATGACACTGTCACTAGCCGCATACAGGTCGTTGTGTGTCTACCGATAATAAAAAACTTTAACTCAATTTTTAAGGCACTACACGATATTTTTTTGCAATTATGATTTCGTCGGCTCCCTTGGGCTAGGAATGATCCCAAGGGCGCCATTGCCCCCGTCTCGTCCCAAGCTTTTCGAATTGGAGTCGTACGCGCAAATCGGAGTTTCCTAGCCAAAGTCATGGCTGTTTAAAGTTAAAAAAAAAACAATATTTTTATGCAAAAACACCGATGACGCACCGATGCTTTATGCATGGCTTAACGGCGGCAGAAGTGCATCGATGTTTCATTACAAAAGCATCAGTGACGCATCGATATTTTTTTAGCACTACCTTGCTTAATTGCTAATGCTAATGCTACTAAAACATCAATGTTTCATTACAAAAATATCAGCGACACACTGATATTTTTTTAGCACTATCCTACTTAATTACCAATGTTAAGACTAATAAAATATCGGTGTTTCATTGCAAAAACATCGATGATGCACAATACATGCAATCGATGTAACACACGCATCCAACCAAATGTATTTGTTTGATCTTGGCCAAACCGAGTGCAAACTTCAATCCGAGTTTCTTACGACTTTTTATTCTAGCCAACTATGCTATGCCCATCTTAAGAATCTCTCTCTCTAAAAAAAATTGGAAACTGGCCATTAAATAGCCGGTTTTGAATTAAAATGGGAACCGGTCATTAATGGCCGATTTGAACATTTTTAACAAAACTCATCTGAATTGGATATATTTATTAATTTGTAATTAACTTTGAATATTAATAAAAATGTCGGCAAATTAAGTGTGTTTTGTTATGCATTTAATTTAGTTTTGATCGGCATCTATGACAACATAATGTATGCAAATTTAAGATCTCCTTAACTATCAACTAATTTTGAAACATTAAAATATTTAGCAATAATGTATCTGTTCCATAATATATCAAAGGTCTTAACTTTTTGGGATTGGGTTTTGTCAAAAGGGCTTTGGACAAAGTCATGCTTAAACGTCTGATTTGCATTGAGATTCGTGCAAACATATTTAAAACTTAATAAATTTAAATGACTCCTTGAATCTAAATATTTATACGAATTTTGATGCAGATTGGACGGTTTAGATCAGACTTTGGATTAGACTTTATCCAAAACCATTTGGACAAAATCCCCACCCTAACTTTTTTTAAGAGGAGAGCGAATGCCTTCAGTAACTTTTTTTTTTATCAAATGTCTATTTTCAAAGGTATCAAAATCTAAACTCAAATAAAGAAATTTGGTCGGCCTTTATTTTCTTCTAAGCAATTGTACGTTTGGTACAACGGTAGATAAAAATGATTGATTAAAAAAAAACTTTGGTCATCATGCATGTTTGGTTCAATTTCTTTTCAAATTAATCTAAAAAAGTGCCAACAATTTTTAATTACATGACCTGGCTAGAGAGTAGGCATATATTTCTCGTTTGTTTTGAAACATGGCTAGTGTATTGAAAACGAGCCGGGTCGGATCGGTCCGGTCCAAACTCGCCCGGTCCACGGGTTAGGTCGGGTTAGGTCGGGTAGGGTACCCTGGGTTTTTTTTGGGTCGGCCAACCGGAACCCGGCCTAAACTCGGCGGATTAGGTTGGTCCGGTCCGGATCGGGTCGGATCCTGGATTGAGACGGGTTGGCTCGGATCCCGCCGGGTTTGGCTAGTTTCGGGTCCGGGTTGGAGGGGGTTCGGGCGGGTTAGCCCCGGATCCGGGGGTTTGACTCGAGTTTGGGTCGGGTTCGGGTAGGCGGGTTCAAACGGGTAGGGTATAGGCGGGTTTGGCCCAGAAAACCGGATCCGACCCTAATGAAACCCGGCCCACCCGTTAGGATGATCCGATCCGGGTTTAGGCACGAATTCGGGCCAATCCGGGTTCGGGTCACGGGTTTGCTCGGTCCGGATCGACCCGCCCGGGTTTAATCAATACACTAAACACGGCACACATTAAAAAAAACGACGGAAATTAAAATTAATAAATGTTGTGTACGCAACTCAAACAAAAAAGAATGAATCACCGCGCCAAAAATGTGAATCAAAGACGAGTTTTCTCTCCATTTCATCAAGCGTAACAAATCTCCAAACTTCACAGTTTTTACCGTCACCGTCCAAAATTTTGTAATTTGCTTATGACTCCTTAAGTCCTTATGCGGTATTATAATAAACATTTGAGGTTGATTCCATTATTTGTGATTGTTCAGATCTCAACGGATGTTTGTACAAAGTATGTTGAATAACGGTCAAGTTTACGTATGTATGTACCTATTGAAAATTATGTAGTTACTAAACAATGCATGTTGTAGCAAATGAAATTTTGAGTTGGGATTTGGGATGCTTATTTTGATTATTGTAGTGATGGCTTGTGAACTGTAATCTAAACTTTGCAATTTTTTTTTTTGAAAATCATAAACTTCGCAATTAATTTGACCATAATTCGAAAGGTGTATTGGATGTCATCAGTGCTCCAATGACTGGAGAGGATAGGTATAGACGTCTACAGTACCCAGTGACTGGCGAGGAATGTACGTCGATATGGTCCCCTTCAGCTTTTATTGCAATTTTCGTAAAATAATTCAGGTACGAATCTGATTGTATGAGAGGTACCATGTACGCTACTGGAGTATTTGTCTATACCTGGGTTGTGATTTTCTGTTGACGCGATCAGTGCGGTGAACTGTGTTACTCACACAATCCCACATGAAGTTATGTTTCGAATTTTTTATCTGTCGATGTTTTAAAGCTTGAGATAAAACGCTCACAATAGCAACATTTGACATTTTGTAAAAAGCTATCATTGTTAGCATTTACCTATTGTGAAACGCTAGCAACAACGTCTCGCCAAGTAAGAATTTTTGAATTGTATTTACCAGCGTTTTGTTAGATAATGTGTGAAACGCTGTCCCCTTAGTTTTTAAATGCTAACTATAACAATATTGTGCGAGGAATGAATATATTTCGAATTTGATGTGACGGATTAAATATTTTATTTTTAAATGCTACGAATATAAAATTAGAGTCATATTTCCCATTTTTACTACTACTTTTTTTATTATAAAATAAAGCCTCAAATTTATCCAGAAGTATTAACTCAACAATTAAATGTCACTAGCTAATTTTTTTCAAATTGTACAAAATAAAAAGTTGAATAAAAATACCAGACAATGCATGCACGTCAATTTTTATATAAAAACAGCGGAGAAGAGGAAAAACTCATTTTTTTTTACTTTTACCACTATTATTTATTAATTTTCAATCCAGGCTCAATTAATCAGATATCTGATGACGACAAATCATATAGTGAAAATCACTATCTTTTTATTCAGAAAATGACAAAAAACAAATGTGAAGTAGCCATTTTTCTGATTTATTTACCGCAAATACATTTTTAAGTAATTTTAGCAGATTTTGGAGAAAGTTGCGTATTTCAGCCAAAAATAGAGCAAAAATATCATATTTCGACAATTATCAATAGCCGCCGAAATTGGACATTACATGGAGCATGCAACATCTCTCACGGAGTGCACAACATGCGAAATAGCGAAAATACAAGAAAATCCACTAAGCCAGAAGACCGTGCAACATTCTCAATGCCGTGCGCGACATAGCCCAGAGGCCGCACGGATGACAGGTCGGGCCTTTTAGAAGGCCTGTCTTGCTGATGAGCCACACTATTTTAGACAATTCGTGACGAATAATGAGTGGACCCCATGTCCCTATGATCTCCACTACTCCTACTATTGTATAGGAAGACTATGAATAATTTTTTATAGGATTTTGAGTGTGTCAATGTGTTCAAGTTATATATAGTTGCCGATAGCAACCCTCATTGTTAGGTTAGGTTATAAAGTTACTTAGAGAGCGATGGTATAAACATTAGAGGTCGAGTAGTAGAGAAATCATCTAAGGAGGAATAAGTCGACTCACTATGAGGTGTGAATGTTCTTTCATCTTCAATTAGGTTATAATTTATATTCTCTTTATTTATTTCTTTTATTACCATGGTCATGAGAGGCTAAACTTTTAATCTCTAGAGTGAATGTTGTACTTAAATTCTTAATTATATTTTAGTATATGTTTATGTTTTGTTTTTGCGTTATGATCTGAATTTCTATTGCACTTTTTTTTTATAATATCCTTGCATACATAGTTTTGTCTACTATATGTCAATGATCTCAACATACATTCGATAAACAATTCTGAGAATTCGTGTGAGGAATTATTCGCAAGTAGTTGTGAGTTTGGGGCTAATGAGGCTTGGTATCAGTTCAAAGACTAGGGTTAGAACTCAAGGGGCTCCCTTAGCAGGATAGTATAAATCGTACTTAGACTAGGATTATAATTCCTCTACGGACATATTAATCTTAGTTCGAACAACATTAGAAAGCACTATTTAGGTGGGGTCTTTGAGATTATTTCAACTACAGAATAGTATAAGAGAAACATATTTTCATATCTAAAATACCTCAGTCTTGATAGCCCAAAGCTGATTGAAAGATCGGAAAATCTTTCGGATCACATAAACAAACACCCAGCTCACCGTACAAATAATGACAATACCATGCACGAACTACTCAGAGACAGTCTATAACGCACGCAACAGTGATAACACCGTACGCGGTATAGATAAATATCAAAACTTATATTCGAAATTAGAGTGTTTGCTCATAACACCGATATTTTTATTAAAACCCCCAAAAAAAAACAAATTATCAAATCTGCTCCCACTTCAAAATTATAATTATTTCTACCCTAACCGCCCGTGGGCTGGGCGGTCCACTTTTCCCACCAGACCGCCCAGCAGCCGGGCGGTCCATATTTCAAAGCTGACCGCCCAGGCGATGGGCGGTCCACTATGAAATTTTTTTTTTTATAAGGTTTATGTTTTAATTTGTTTGAATGTTTTATATTAAATTGTTGTAATGATTTGTTTGAATGTTTTTATATTAAATTGTTGTAATGATTTTTGAATGTTTTATATTAAATTGTTGTAATGATTTGTTTGAATGTTTTATATTAAATTGTTGTAATGATTTTTGAATGTTTTATATTAAATTGTTGTAATGATTTGTTTGAATGTTTTATATTAAATTGTTGTAATGATTTTTGAATGTTTTATATTACATTGTTGTAATGATTTGTTTGAATGTTTTATATTAAATTGTATGATATATATTTATTATTTGTTGACGATTATATTTTTATAATTGACGATTATTTTTATATGTTATGTAATTGTGTAGTTTTAATATAATTGATTAGTTTTATATTAAGTTTGTTAATGTTTAAATGTTCTAAATGGTAATCTAAATAGTAAGTCTAAACAATAAAAGTAGGTAATCTAAATGGTAAGTCTAAACATGAAACATAACAGTCCAAACATGAAATATAATAATCCAAACTAAAATACTAGAAACCTATCAAACTAAAAAAAATATAAAAACCCTAACGGCGACGACGAGGGCGAGGTCCGGAGAGGTCCAACCTAGTAGGTGCATGGCGCTCTCTCTGCGACGGCGGACGCCTCTGGTGAACCTCATCCACCTGCATGTCATCGTGTACGGCCTCACGCACCAATAAGTCCGCCCCCAGGTGTAATGCATGCTCCCCATGGATCCCCGCATGTGTACGCAACACCCACGGATCGGCCTCCCAAGTAGGAGGATACGTGGCCGGAGGCGGTGTGCCAAATATAGCAGCGGCAAAGCCATCTGCAGCCTGTGCCCCACTCCCACTGGCCTCGCCGTCGTGCTGTCTGGGCTCCATATACTGCGGTCGGTGGGAGCTAGCTGGCTCCCATCCGCCCTCATCTGGAGCTAGGTCATCCAAAGAGAAAACGGCGGCGACGGCAGCTTCATCCTGCATGTAAACAATGTTAAATTAAAGACATAGAAGTAACGAGTAAATTAATTAAATAATGAACTTTTGCTACCTCGGTATGCTGCACGGGAACTCCATGCTCGTTGTAGTACGCGTTCCACGCATTGTTGTTCAACACCCATTGGTGGATCGCCCAACCCGAGTCATCATCTGCAGAAATGAAGATAAATTAATAATAATGATCTTTTAAAGAGACGCTTAATAATGATCATTTGTATGACATATTATTACCTGTAGGAGGTGGCGGCATCTCATCAGCGTAGATAGGGGCTCTAGGCTGCTCCGGATCTGGTGGTGGGGCCTTTATCTCGCGCCAATTGATGTCCTCCCCGGCATCGTGCAACATACCTAACGAGGCGCCCGTCCCAGCCAGAGTCCTCAACGATCGGTGCACTGTGTTGGAGCATTTGACATCCTATCGCTCTCCAACTTCTTCTCGCCATGCACATCAAGCTGTGTGCCACTCCTCTAATAGCGGTCAAAATCTGCACACAATGTATTTTCATTATTATTATTAGAAGATGAATAAATAACTATAATTTATTAAGCATGTCAGTTTCATTTAAACATACCGAACGAGCATGGATCGACCGAAAGGCAAGTAAGTCCTAGATCCGTCACCCTCACCCGTGAGTCTCCGTCGAAGAGCATCACCATAGTCCCCCTGTAGATAAACCGTCGGCATGCCCCATCTCTGGTACCAGACTAAATACCGCAATCTCCAAGGCCCGACCGGCATAGGGGCATCTGGAGCTGGAGGCGGGGTCCATAAGTGAAACTGGGGTGATGCAGCACGCTGGTAATGCTCCCAGAAACGCGTGCTCCAGTCGACTTTGGGCTTGTTGTGTTTAGTAGCTGCAATATAAATTAATTAGTAACGTGTATGGCTGAGCAAGTAATAAAATAGGGAAACAATAAGGCAGTGGGTAGTTACCTGTGCAGCTGGGTGGTCCGCTGCTCGCCCAACTCTGGAAAATCAGGGACATAGGCATCCAAGCCAAACTGACGGGGCACTCGATCAGGATAGTGATACTCAACTATCCAGAAGCATACGCACGGCCCCCGATAAAACGAGAGAGGTCTCTGCTCTAATGTCAGCTGGGCACAGAAGGCCCCGATCGTAGAACACACGATAGGGGTACCAGGTGACGCTCGCCTCGTGAAGCATCTGGAGCTGGCCCCGGACATACGAAATCCCCACGGTCCTCCCTCTGCCCGTGTCCTCGTACGTGAGGGGAGTACTCCATATGGCACCGTACCCCGGACGTCTCTCGGGGTCATCTCCCATCCATAGCCCCTCCTGAGCTGGAGGAACAGGCCGACACACCGGTAGATGTGACCAGGACCACTGCTGGAGTAGAAGAAGTGGTCCGGCAATCTGCCTGTTCGTCGCCTAAATTTTGGACATGCGATGCATTTCTGGTAAATATGGAACCATAATATATGTAATAAAAAAATTAAAATATTTGTACAAACTTACCAAACAAGCATGACACAAGCCCCGGTATAAGTGAGCGAGCACGGCTCCACCCCAATTCCACCTCGACGGCCGCTGAATGTCCCTCAGCAGAGAGAGGAACATAATCGGGACTGCGTCACCGCTGGAATCGACAAACATGACGCTGCCACATAAATCCAAGACAAACGCCCTCACGTACCTGCAATATAAATTAGAAACATAAATAACTACATTTTTTGTTCAATCCATAACATATTTTAATTTGCAACTGTTTGTGATTACCTCAGAACAGCCTGCTCGTCACGTGTCTGGGGGGTGATCCTACGCCGGTGGAAGTATCTGCGGAGCGCCGCAAGACTGATGCAGTACTGTGAATACCGGTACTCCTCCTCCTCCTCTCCTTTCTTCTTCTTCTTCTTCTTTTGCAAGTCCGACGGAGCGGCCCCCAGCAGCTCCGGTATCATGTGCATCAGGTCTGGATGGTCTGAGACACCACCGATGGGGTCGCCGTCTATCCGTAAACCCCACAAGGCGCTGACATCACCTAGTGTGACTGTCATCTCCCCAACCGGAAGGTGAAATGTATGCGTCTCCGGTCGCCATCTCTCCACTAGACCGCAAACGAGGGCCTGATCAATATCACAGTGAGGCATGATGGCCAACTGATACAACCCCAGATGAAGGATGCACTGCTCCATCAACGGGTGACGGACGTATGGTATCTCGGGGGTGCGATGCCTCACTGTCATCATCGTCGTGTCCTGCATTTTACAATTATTTCAATATAAACGTCTAATTAAATAATGCTATTTAAATTAGGAATACAAAACCAACGTACCTCCATAGATGCAAGTGAGACACGGTGCCTGACATGTGGGATCCACAGAAGAGGACTAAACGTGTCAGGATGGTGAGGGGGATAATCTCCAAAGGGAGCATCTGCACCGGACGCCTCTGCACCGGATGCCTCTGCACCGGATGCCTCTGCACCGGATGCCTCTGCACCGGATGCCGCTGCACCGGATGCCGCTGCACCGGATGCCTCAGCATCGTGATCATGTGAACTCTCCCCCGTCTCCAGAGGGGCATCCCATGCACGTCCCCGTCTAGTTCTGACCATACTACATTTCAATAAACAGAAGATTTTATCTTACAAATCCTGATTTATAAACCCTAACTTATAAACTCTAATTATGTCAACCCTAAACCCTAATTTAGGAATTCAACCCTAATCTAACAATTCAACCCTAAACCCTAATTTGATCCCTAAACCCTAATTAACCCCTAAATTCTAATTTAACCCCTAAACCCTAAATTAACATTCAACCCTAAACCTAAATTAACAATCAACCCTAAATTAACAATTCAACATAATTTAAACAATTCAAACCTAATTTAAACAATTCAATCATACCCCCTAATTTAACAATCCAACCCTAATTTAACAATTAAATCGCGACAGGAAAATCAACAACCCGCACACGATAATTAACAATTCAACCCTAATTTATAAACTTCAGTTTTGTCAACCCTAAATCCCTAAACTACAACTCTAATATCGGAAACCCTAATTTTGAACAATTCAATCGTTTCGGGAAAATCAACAACCCGGACACGATAATTAACGATTCAATTCTACCAATCGTTCCAATGCCAATACAAGATACAAAATATAAATTAAAAAAATTATTTAGAAACTTACCCGAAAATAATCGGACTGTCGCCGAGATGCCGAAATTAGGGATTCGGGTGAGAGAGGAAGAGGGAGGAAGAGAGAGGAGAGAGATGAGAAGGAAGAGGGAGAGAGAGATGAGAGAGAGAGAGAATTGCAGAAGAGAGAGAGAGAGGAAGAGAGAGGAGAGAGAGAGAGAGAGAGAGAGAGAGCTCTAGAGAGAGAGGAAGAGAGGGTAGAGAGGGAGAGAGGAGACTTCGGCTGGGGTGGTGGTTCGGGCGGCGACGCGGCGGGGCGGCGGCGACGCAGCTGGAGGCAGAGGCGAAAGAGAGGAGATGGGGAGCGGTCTGCTTCCCAGCGGACCGCTTTTAAAAAAAAAAAAATTTCATTAGTCGACCGAACCCCAGCCCCTGGGCGGTCAGGTTTTAAAAGTGGACCGCCCCATCGCTTGGGCGTCAGATTTGAAAAGTGGACCGCCCGGCTGCTGGGCGGTCTGGTGGGAAAAGTGGACCGCCCAGCCCACGGCGTTAGGGGTAGAAATAATTATACTTTTGAAGTGGGAGCAGATTTGATAATTTGTTTTTTTTTTGGGGTTTTAATAAAAATATCGGCTCATAACACAACCCCATCAGTAATTTACATAAACACAATATGTAATACATTTATTCACACATCACATGGATCAACACAAACAAGTACGGTTTGTGCGTGGCATTGATTAATGACAAAAACATTGATTTTCAATTTTTGAAAATAGAAAAGTGAGAACACACTTTTGCAATGAAATATAAATAAAATAACCATGACATGTCACAATATTTGCATGAACTTAATATATTTTGAAAGAATTATAAATTTATGCCTTATGATTCAATGAAACCAAACGAAAAAACTGTCTTTAAAAAAAAAATTGATAGAAGCTATCAATGGTCAAACGAAAAAAAATGTAAATTCAAATTTTTATAGTTGAAAATATATGTTTATAAATATTGGAGGAAACCAACACAGAGATATTTTCAAAAAATGATGATAATCGTTGAAACACAATATCACGACTTTTAAGATTTTAATTCAATAATAAGCACCGTGTAATATGAATTTAAATTAAAACTAAATGAGAATTGACTCTTTATCCGAAACACCATAGTCGACCTCTGGTGCAAAGATTTTATAGAATGAGACTATTGTCTCGTTTAGAATCTGTGATACATTATTATAAATAAGTTTAGTTAAAAAAAGGGTCGTAGAAAGAGAAATAGGTGAAAGCAGAGATTGAATATTGACTTGAGTATAGCACATGATCATGTATGATGTGTGGTGCCGCTGTACTGACATTCCTGGGAGGTCAGTTGAGATGGTTTTAATAAGATAATTGATGTTTGGAAACCTAGTTAGATGTTTTAATGAGATAATAACATGCATATGCGTTATACATTATCATTTAAACAAATTTATGTGTGTCAGGTTGTTGTGTTACAACTGTACATGCGCACCTAAATGTTTGCCTGATTTTTTTTAACTGCAAGTACACAACATAACAAAAACAAAAAATGGTAATAAATAAAGTTCAAATGAAGGTCGTGTTTTCAAGTATATGAACCGGGTCTATCATATCTTATTTTGCAAGTGCTAAGACTTCTTAGAAGGCTTTTGTCAGTTTGGATATATTAGCACAAAAAATAAACCAAAAAGAAACTGAGGGAAACAAATGAAAATGATAGAAATTGTGCAATTTTTTTAATAAATTTAGATATAACTTTTAATAAAAATTATAAGCTAGCTCTTTGTATAATTTAAATTTATTGATGAAAGTATATAGGTGGCTTTTAACTTTTACTTCAAAAATAATAAACATTTCAATAAAATAGCAATTGCCCCATACTATACTCCCAAAACATTAACGAGTAGCTAGTTCCTTTAGTTCCCAATACTTCTGAGGTGGGTTGATCAGGCTGTGGCACATCGGTTCAGAAACCAGGTTGGGTCTAGCTCGTCCAGTTTATCGTGGGGGTGTCAGAGCTAGAATTAGGCTAAATGCTGGTCTTCCCAATCCCTACATGTAACAAGAACAACCTACCATTTAACATGCATTTAGTTTTATATTTCGCTCTTTCTATTTTGTTCCTTCGTGATGATATCAACCTGCATTACGTTTTCATTTCCTGCACCGAAACTTTTTTAATTTTTTTATTTTCATTTCTTCTGCTTTCGAAAGTTATTCAATGTCAAAAATTTGTCCTACGAGGTTTATATTTTTTTCTTATTAATTTTATTTTTCTTTACGGAGTTTATTTAGGTTTATGATATTTTCATAAATAATAATTTGTGTATAAGTTACATGCAAAAACTACGCACTGCACAAGCCATTGAATTGGTAAAATTTATATTTTAATCATGTCATTTTGCCCTACTTCTTTAATTTAGAATTTAGTCATGGAAGTTTAGCGCAGTTAATTTGCATAAAATATATACTGAGAAAACTCCAAATTCATGAAAGCAAAGATGAATAATAATTTTTTCAATCTAATATATTAACAATTTATAAAACTGTAAATGTTTATTATCAAAATTAACATAATTAAAATTGTATAAAAAAAGAAGAGGGAAAGAAAGCGGGAAGAAGAATGAGACATTGAGATCCGATGAAATTGAAGGAAAATATAATCAACTAATTTTCCATTGTTATAATTTTAGTAGTATTCTGTAACCAAACATTGAAATATATGCTGATATGCACAAAACCTTGCCAATTATAAGGAACAATATTTATACCCTTATATACATAAAGACTCGTAAAAACAAACACAGGATATCCTAACCACCATTTCAGGCACTAAATGTAGGGAAGCGTCAAAGCGAATAGATTTAACACATTGTCTCCATTGTTCAACTTCAAACCTACAAACAGCCAAGATAAATGCACAATCAAAATGACGATACAGGTAGGTCACAGTTTTAAATCTAAAATTTTTTTTGAGTAAAAATTTAGAGATTAAGCTATTCAACTATTTAATATCTTTATTATTACAACAAATGCTTTTTTCTATCAGAATTTTGAACCCATTACATCTCACATAGAAATTATGTGCCTTTCCACTAGATAAATTTAATATTTTTAATTATAGATAAGTGACATAAGTCACATGCTTTTAAGAGAACATTGCAATCTCTCAGATTTTAAGCATACAGAATGCTCCTTGGTCTAAATATTTCACAGATTTGAAACACCAAGTATAGCAGAGAAAACTTTGATTTTCAAATACGTGCAATTCTTCAAAATAAATATCCTATGCACTGCAAAAGAATCTTTAGTTCTTTTTAATTGCAATCGAACTTCTAGAGAATATTTATTTAATTTTTGAATTGATTAATGGTTTACTATTAGGAGAAATGCAATTTTGATTTTATTTTTTTCTGCACAATACTCATTAAGTAATTTCATGTTTTATGACTCTTTTAATTATAGCTTATTTTTAATTTATCAATAAAAACAAAATTAGAAACTCTGACCTCTCACTCCTATCTTATTTAAAAAGAAATTGACCTTGCAAAATAAAAATCAACACCATCCACGTGTGTATCGGATAGCCCAGGGCTCGAAATCGCTGAGCAAGGATGCGAAGTCCATATCCTGGTAATAGATATTTATGTTTAGATTCGAACCGCCTAATCAAAATCTAGGTCAATAAGGTTCGAAATGAAATGCAAGGAGTCTCTTTAATATACGGATAGATTCTGATCCGACAGTAATCTAAACAAAAATATGATGTCACCTTGGGTGATACGCGACCGGATCGAACGGAAGAGAGGCTCTATTGTTTGTTAATGTTTAAAGAACGGTAGAGTGAAGACCCGACTGGTCCTAGATGAGAAGTCAACGCACGCCACAATGGACAGTAAGATGACGATTACTGATTCAGGATTAATACATACATATAGTAATCAATATAATCCAAATATCCACTTGACAGACTAATCTTTTTATGACTTCATATGATCACATTAGGATGGGAATATAAAGGTGACCCTCTTAAAACAGGGAATGAAAATGATTTCGGTAACCGAACAAAGAAAACGAAGCCTTTCATCTGGCTC